>VXBC01004470.1:667957-766020 GCA_013399945.1 Ploceus nigricollis | reverse complement strand
GTTCAGAAATAACTTTTCTCTGCTTTTTTCATTAGCAATTAAAAAAAAAAAAAAGTGTGTGCTCTTTCAAGTTTCATAAAGAAACCTAAGTTGCTCCAAAGAAAAATAAACTCTCTCCAGTCCTTTCCACAGACGCATCCCGTAGCTTTTCTCTTCCTTTGTGGAATTTTGGAGTTAGGTTAGATTTTAAGATTTGGGGCAGTCATGTTTGTATTTTCCTCAAGAAAGTGCAACCTTAAAGATGGAAAATACTGTTGCCGACTTCATGCCCTTGTTTATTTTTGAAGTCTTTAAAAAAAAAATCAGGAGGAAGAGTAGCTAAATAATCAGATGTAAAGGTCATCCAGTATAAGTACAGCTGGGAACCGGTGAACTATCGGACCCAAGAGTAAAGCAGCCAGAAAGAAAAAATAAAAAAATAAAAGGTAACAGATTCAGCATTGTCCAAAAGTTCCAGACCAGTGATTAATGTGTGAGATAATGGACTTGGGAAATGAGTAAACACTCCCGTGCTCCCTGCTTTGTGCTTGAATGACTTGATGACAAGGGCAGAGCAAGGTGAGAATTTAAACAGGACTACAGGAAAAGAGACAAAGCCCTGCGACAGCAGCCCGGGCGGGAGCGGGGGGGTCACTGGGTGCCTCGGCCCCGAAAGGAGCGCACGGAGCTCCGCCACGGTCCCCGGGACAGTCCCCAGAACGCGGTCGTTTTAACTTCTCGGGTCTTTAAAAGGCTCTATAATGAGACACTTTTTATTTATTAATTTAATTTAATTTTTTTTAAAGAACTTGCATTTCTTGCTTTTGGGCTAAACCCAATCTCGCAATGATCAGAGGTAATACTTGTTTTAAAACTTAAGGTAGAACTAAGCATGATTTCTCTGAATCACACCCTTTGATAGATTTCACTTTCCCTAGATTTGTGTATTCCTAAAGAACTCCTAAATGGTGTTTTAACTTGAGATGTATGACGATGCATTATGAGATATTGTCATGAAAAATGCAGTTATGGGATGTTGCATTTGATGAACTTCCCTAAACATTCTCTGTATTCTTCTGCAGAGATGATGTTTTATTAGTCCATGGCATACAGATAATGTGCCTCTGTCTCTTTAGGAATCACTAAAGGCACAAAGATGATTTCTGACAAAACAATAGTTTGTACCAATCACAATAGTTAACAAATCTCGGACTTTTGTCTAGAATTGAATTTACTGCTACTAATGAAGGCGGAGTCTTCTGTTTTTCTCATTTTTCTGTGTTCAGATACATCTTAGGTCTTTTTGCTCATTTAGGATTTAGATCTTATAATGTTTGTCATTCAGTGTTCATGTTGCTGATAACCTGTTGATTTTTTAAGCTATAGCTACTTAAGGGAAAAAAGCGAGATTTAAGAAACACTTGTCCTTCATATTGTTTTGTTATGTCATTGTATTGCATTTCAGAGATATTGGTAAATTTAAGGAAAATGGTTTTTTAACAATTGCGTAAGAATTTCAATGGTTTAGGCTTCACAGAGGTGTAATTCATATTGATCCAGATTTATTACTGACTTGCCATCAGAGTGCCACAAGGTCATAGTCATAGGTCTCATTGTTCTAAGGGCTATATGAAACTTAAATAGCTTATAGTGTAAGGGAAGAATCCTGATGGACCAAAGATTTTTTTGCCTTTTTAATAATTGGTCTTTTAGAGGATTTGCAAGTCTCTCATGGAGTATTTGTTGGTTAAAAATATCCACGTTAACTTAGCACACATGCTGCACTTAATCAATGTGTACAGATTGTGGCAAAGTTCTTATAATTTCTTGTAAAATGGGTTTTATGGTATTTTGAACAGTATATAGGTGTAGTATGGTATATAGAACTAAGGAAATGGAACCAGAAAGGTTCCGTTACAGTAGCTTAGGGTCCATAAAGCTATAAACCTAACGCAATCCACATTTAAGCAGTTAAGTATTTTCCTAAATGCAGTACAGAATTCTCAGGTTATAGTGGAAGACTTTACTACTGTGTAAATAAATAATACTGCTCCAGGTTTTTCTTCCATCTTTGGTTTCTTCAGTCCAGGTTTCTTTGATCATTGAGCTGAATATGTGTGAATTCAATATCAGAGCAATTAAATGGAGAAAGTGTGTTCATCATGAAAAATTTCTCATTCTTCAGGAGTTTTTCCCTCTTTCTTTGCATCGTTATTCATTGTCAGTTTAGGAGTTGAACAGACAATAAATTTTGATGTAATACTGTGGAACACATATCAGAGTCCTTTCCTCACTGTACAGTATTTTCTGAAGTTAGTTTCTGAAGTTAGTTTGATGTCTGTATATGAATGTAACTTAGAGCAGTCTTCAGTGGATGTGTATGTGCCTATGTATATGGATGTATAACGTACCAGCTTCACTGACTGTCTTGCATCCTCTGTCAGCCCCACCGTCTTTCCCTTTTGGGACAGGAAATTTGCTATTTGAGCAGCGCCCAAAGTGTGGGCAAGGCTGTACTGCAAAACAGAAGGAGCAAGTGTATAATTAGGGCTTCACTCCCCTTAATGGTGTCACTGCCTTGAAATATGTCCAGATTTTCTGTTGCAAATTAGGAAGATAAAATTTTAAGTAGCCTGGTAAATGGACTTGAAGGTAACTTTTCCTCTCTTTTATGGGCCAGATTTCTTGTATGCTGCTAATAAAAGCATGCATGAAAAAAGTCAGGGAGTGACTTGAAACTTGCTAGTCCAGTCAAATGCAGGTTGGTATGAGGTCAGGTGCTTGCTCATATGTCATCAAATAATCAGTCTTTCAATGAGAGTATATTTACTCTTTGATATACGTTCTGATTATGTTCATGTGCGGTTTATTTCTTAATGCGAGTTCAAATCCTGTTACTTTATACTGATTATTTCTTTTGTCTTACGTTTCATACCTATTTAATGCTTCCACTTAGAATGTTAAATTGGTACTTCTTCCCTCTTTAAGCATGCACTAAGTATATACAGAGTTAGAGAATCTGGGTACCTAATTCATCATCATCCCCTCATTGGTACATCCAGAAAGTTAATGAAAGAGGACCAGCACTCTAAACAGGTCATTGCTTTCATGGCTGCTACTTATTAGGTAACTTCTGTGCTTTGAATCATATCAACTGAGAACAGAATAAAGCCTGGAAAGTAAACTTCTGTTAAGTTTTTTTTTGCATTTGAAATCTGTTGTGATTTTGTTGTAGTTTTCCTTCCTTAGTTTTTGAATCCTTTTCCATGAAACTCACTTGAAGGGACTGCTGTTGTAGTTTGTGTCTTCCTGTCCTGGAGAGACAGCTGAAAAATGTGAGCTCTAAAACTCAAATTGTTCTTTCATTCTAGAGACTTATCAGTTCACCTGGATTTGATCCAATTTCATACAAGAAGTTACATTTGTGATGCTTTCCTGTAGGGAACTCTGGCACTTGATACTGTTTGTCTCAATTACTGCTCTGGTGATGGTCTGCAGAATGTAGTTATGTATCTGTAAGCTAGTTTGACCCTGTTTTTTCTTGCTGTAATAAAATATTCTCTTTCAACCTGTCATACTACAGTTAATTTTCACAAAGTCCTTTTAATTGCACATTAGGAATGATATGATATTAACTATATACATCATTAATTTTAAAAATTAATTTTACATTACATGGTAATTTTCACACACTGTACCTTTAAGCAGTGTTACCTGTGCAAAAAATAAGTCAAATGGAAAAGAGAGAGAAAAAAAAAAGATGTAAGGTGTCACATAATTTGCAGGTACCGTTGAATGTTAAAGTAGTTCAAAGTAGTCCAAAGTTTGACTTCTCTAGTTTGTATTGCAAAGGAGAACAATCAACAGGAAATAAAGACAGCTGTCAAACAACAGAACTAATTAATTTGATCATTTGAGTTATCTTTCGCATCGTCAGAGGTAAGAATAGCTACACTGTTTTACCTATCCAACTATACCTGTTAGGTTATATTCAAGACAGGCATTTATGGCATTATCAGAGTAGAATAAAGTCCAATATTATTTTTCACAGGAGATATTTTTTTCCCCATTAGTTTTCTTCTGAGAATACTGGGGAACATTCAAAGCAAACACATATCTGATAATGTCTATTTTAGAGTTTCTTTCTGCTAGCCGTAGAGATATTATTTTTACCAAGGCATGCTATTTGTTTTCTATTTTGAAAGCTACTGTAGTTGCTATAAAAAGGTTAAATTTGCAAGGACTTATCACACAGCAGTAACTGAGAGCTCCCACTCGTTTCCTATTTGAAGTACAGGGGAAAAAAAACCCTGTGTGATTGCTGTTGGCAAATGAAGACTTTTAAAATGGTACCCACAGTAGCTTCAGTAAGAAATGTTCCTATGTCTTCATAGAAAAAGGGGAGAGAAGGGGCAAACAGACTTACTAAGAAATGTTTGATTGATATGTAAAGTAATCTGTTCCTGAAGAAAGCTATTCCTGAAGGAACCGCACAGCATACATAAATCCCGTTACTTCTCTGTCTCCAGATATGTTTGTCATTGTGCTTGTGGTACACATAGGTAGATTAATAGATACATACATAGAATCCTACGTACTTACTGCTTTAAGCTATTGCATGTTCAAACAGATGTTGAAGCCAAGATTAGCCTTTTTCTTGCATGTGCTAGTAGTGTGCAAACCTTTAAAAGGCATCTATGAATTATTACTTCGGTTCAGCATGAGTGCAGAAAGAAGAAATGTACCTCATCTGTAATACACTGTGTAGACTAATATCAGCTTCTTTTTTTCTTATATTGCAGTGAGATATTGATCTGGTAAAATGGTACCATATTGGAGCTGTCTGTTGTGGTATTCATCATGCTGTCACATCCCTAGTGCCTTGGAGTTATTGAAAAGCGGAATTGAGGGAGTTCTGTCATTGTGTGTTGCAATCCATTCATAAGAAAGTTCACTAAAACATCTGAAGTAGTGTTCTTGCTTATTTATTTATTTACATCTAGTGAGAACCATTTCACTTCTTTGAGGTACAGAACCCTCCTATTTCAAGCACAGGGACATTGATAGACTTGGTTACCTCTCCTCAGACATCTTTCTCGTGTATAACATTTGATCTTTAGTCAAAGTTCACACTTGCTGCCTTTACGGATGCTTATGCGTTTGGGTTCAGTCCCTTGGGAGTAATAGATCTGAAAGCTGTGGCTTCATTGCCCTTATACTTTTATCTGATAGCTGTGAGAAGGTAAACGATGAGCTTTTATATGTAGAAAGCTTTTAGTTTCTTCCCACACTAAAGTATCAGCTAATGTTAAAAGAGCTTTCAAAAATATATAAAGATACTGTCAATCTGCATTGAGTAGATTAAACAGTTTGAATGAATTATTTTTGTTTTGGAGTCTGCCTGGCAACCTGATGATGAATTTAGAAGGATGTCATGTTTTCTGTAAGGCCATGATGAAAAGGAGATTTATTTACACATATAAGAAACAATCTAACTATTTAACCCAGCCAAACTAAGGGTCTGCTCTGCAGCTGCAACTGACTGACTTCTGTAGTTTGTACATACACTGTAGGTAATCACACCCAATTTAAATTTAGTATATAAGAGTTTAGCAGAAGAGCAATTAAACTGTCATTTGTTGATTTTAAAAGTTACAAGGCGAAAGCACAGAAGAAAAAGCGTAGCAATTACAGTTTGATTTTATCTTGCAAGGTGCTAAGGATGTCTTGTAACTCTGTGGGCCCACAGTTCCAGTCAGCTGCATTGTGAATTGGAAATGTTTTCTGAATTGGTCACAAAATTCTTCTTAACTACATGAAGTGTATTCATTCTTTGTATTCAGACATTTTAAGAAAGAAAAATTAGAGTACATTTGTCAGTGTTGCAGTTCCTACATCTAAAAAAATGATGTTAGTGTTAGTGTTACTGAATTTTAAGCGGGTGTTGTTGCTTTCATAGTTTAATAAGAATTTGTATTGTGTTTTGATATTTGTGCAAAACTGACTTTATTATGGGTCTGTAATAGCCAAATGTGCAGAACCTTTTAATGTACAACCATAGCATGTTCTACAGTTGCTCAGAAGGAGCCTTCTGTGCTGTTAGGAAGTATGACATGAATGCATATTAAGATTTATCCATGTTCTATGTAATATTCCTAAGAAGTCCAATAACTTGACAGAAGTTAAGGGAAGCCATGGAATTCAAAGACAGTGCTATTACTTACTAATTTATTTGCTCCTTCCCCCCCCTCCCCCCATTAAAAACATCGTTCTTTAGGTTTGCACAGCAAAACAAAAACTGACCTTAAATCCCCCAAAGGAAATGAAATTTATGGCTGAAGGTGCACTCTTGAGGCTGGTGGCTGGGCAACATTTCAGATTATGTGACTTTTATATGTGGCTTTGTTGATTAAACAGCTCAACTGCTTCTACGATTGTAGAGTTGAATGAATCACCAGTTGAGCTTCTGTGAACTCTACTATTACCTTCCTGTTGAATGTGTATAGGACTTTTTCATATTCTCTTGTTTTCTGTGCAGCTGTTGGGGAGAGAAATGTTTTTGTTTTCTGCACGTCTGTATAGTTGAAGGAATTTTTGCCACAATGTAGAAGGGTGCCTGCAAGAAGTCTGATGTATTTCAGGCTTTTCAGAAAAAAAAAAAAGAACCCTACCTCCTCCAATATATGAAGCTGATGTTTTTTAAAAATTTCCATCAAGGTCCTAACTAACTGTCCTTGGTTCCATATTTCTAGATATCATGGAATCATAGTATTAAAGAATAGTTTGGATTGTAAGAGACCTTTAGAAATCATCCAGTCTAACCCCTTGCAATGAACAGGAACATCTTCAACTAGATCAGTTCACTCAGAGCCCTGTCCAAGCTGACCTGAAATATTTCCAGGGATGGGGCATCAACCACCTCTCTGAATAACTTGTTTGAGTGTTTTATGACCCTCCTTCAAAAAACTTCTTCTTAAAACATCTAATTAGAAATCAACCTTCTTTTAAACCATTACCCATTGTGGGACCATCACAACAGACCTTGCTGGAAAGTCTGTCCCCATCTTTCTTAAAGGCCCACTTCAAGTACTGGAAGGCTGCTCTAAAGTCTCTCCAGAGCTTTTCTTCTCCAGACCAAATATCCCCAACTCTCTCAGGCTTTCTTTATAGGAGAGGTGTTCCTTTGTCCTCTTCATGGGCCTCCTATGGACCCACTGCAACAGGTTCATGCCCTTCTTATGTTGAGAGCCCCAGATCTGGACACAGATGGAGTCTGGAGAGTGGAGTAGAGGACTAAAATCCCCTCTCTTGAGCTGCAGGTTGCATTTCTCTTGGTGCAGCCCAGGATACAGCTAGCTTTTTGGTCTGCAAGAGCACATTGCTAGATCATGTCCAGAACTTTTCATACTTTATAGTCCCATCTTTATAGTTTCCAGGAACTATTTCCCAGAACTGTCTTCAAAACTCTTCATGCCTACTAAAGACCTTTGGTAGACCTAAATAACTTCCTGATTGATCATCAAAGCGCAGTGTTCCTCCTGTGAAGTTTCCTTTGCTTCAGTCCTCTGAGTGCGCATCTGTGGCTCCTCAGAACCTCTCTCTTCATTTTAGTGGTCTGTTTGAGGACTGAGCTGTCCTTATGGGAAAGGAAGGACTGTGTACTGGCTGTGAGGAGAAGAAATCACGGTTCAGCAGCAGCTGGAAGCTGATGAGGAAAAAAGAAAGGAAAGATTGAATTGTAGGTGGATAAACTGAGGGAAGCTCAGCATTGTAAACCATAAAGATAATGGAAAAGCCTCTGTCCCTCAAAATAAAAATAGTGAGGCTAATAAGACCAATGCTTCTCTATATTACAACCTTTTTGTGGATATCTTATTCTTTTTTCCCCCCTCCCCTGCTTCATCTGTTATTGTCTTTTTATATGTACGCTGTCCGGAAATGTGTCTTCATCTGTGTTTGGAAAACATCTAGCATACTGTGGAGTGTTATCACAGTGTAAAAAATAACTCCCAGGACAAGATTCTATTGCAGTATTTATAACCAATTTCAGGGGAAGGAGGATCAGGTTCATTCTTTATGGCTTTCTCAACCGTGCCTGTATATTGAAGACATTTGATTTACTTAACATATGGCCAAGCGAACTGTTGGGCATATTGGGAAAAATATGTGAAACTACTTTGAAATGTTGCAAATGTGTTTGGAGACCTTTGTGCCACACCAAGTGTTTCTGTTGTTTTTCAATTACTCTGGTTTGGTTTTTTGTTTCTTTACCTTTTAAACACTGGACAGTTGCATTATTTCTTTGAATCTTACCAAATATATTGGTATAATTACAAAGTATTTATCTGCTTCCTTGAATGATAGCAATTTATATGTCTCCAGTTAATCTGCCCATCTTACAAGTTCTCTCCCTCTGTCTTACCCAGTGTAAATGTTATACTGCCATAATGAAATAATTTCCATGTCCTATAGAGTATTTAGATCAACAAGACCTTCACTTATTAGAAAGGGCAGAGTAGTAATGCTTTTGGCAAAGCCATTATTGTGGTATTGGTATTCACTAAAAAGGACAGAAATAGAACAACACTGGCCTCCATAAACAATTCCAATTTGATCTGTGTACATGATAAAATCTTGGCTTCTCAATGCATTTAGGTGCTGTCATAGCTGTTGTTGCCAAATAAGAATGCAGTGTGATGTTATTATAGTAAACAGCACTTAAGCACAGCTGGCAGAATTGATCAGGGCCACATTAGAGTGAACTTCAGCAGATGACTGATGCAGCAGAAACAATAACTGAATATGCAAACAGTTCTTGCAATGAATGCTCTGGGGATCAGACACCATTATTTTTGACTTTGAACAGGGAAAAGGGGCAGATTTGTAACCTCCTTCCACACAAAAGGGTTCTGGGTATTCTGTAAACATCTGACTGCCGTTTATAATAGTAGCTAGTTACAAAGCAAAACTCTAGACTCCCTTGACTATTTACATTTCATTAATTATTAAAGAAAAAAACCATAAATATCAGATAAGTTTGTTTAATGTTTCACATAGGATTTTTTTTTCTCTGCTAGAAAAGCCTTTTCTCAATTAATGTTAATCATCGAGGACTTCCTGTTTAAATTGCACAGAAATGCGTGTTTGCCTCAGTAAGGGATTTTTCCCCTTCTAATTATTATGAGAGCTAATTATGTGACCACGTATTGCTATTCTTTTATTGTAATAATTTGGATTAGTAAAAATAAACATAGGATAAATAGTGTATGAACCTCATTCTTGCACAACGTAAATCAGAACTTCTCTTCATATCTTTGGTAATTTGTGCACCACACATTACCAAAATATTTAAAGTCCATGTAAACAGCTATTCATGCTTGTACTTTTACATTGTACAGTGTCATCTTTTGATTTATTTGACCATTAACACAAAACAAAAAGTACAACAATCCAAACTCAAACAATAGAAAACTTATTTTTCTATCTTTTTAACTGAGTTTGTCTACTCACGTAATGACTTTTTTTTTCTTCAAACAAGATGTACATTAAAAATTATGTGATTACAATGGAGGGAAACAGAAGGTGGAGGCCAAGGCAGAAAAAAAAAAAAAGGCTATATTAAGTGAATACTTGACTCTCCCTTACATAAGATGCTATGAAATGTTTTTATTTCTCACTGGCTCTCCTTGAGGAATGTGTATGGAAGCTGTGCTGAGGATTGCATTCAAGTGTTGTGTGATATGGAAGACTGTTGATGGACACTTGTCTGAGTCCTGCTTCGTAGACTGGTGGCATCAAATTCTCTTCTGAGCGGCTGCCATCGCTTTGTCATTGCCAAAATTAGACTGAGACTCATTTTGGGGCTTCACAGAATGCCTGGAAGTTCTTGTAACAGTCTTTAAGTTTGCTCATTAGCATCTTACTACAGACAGCTCCCCCTTTCCCCTCCCCCCATTCTGTGGGCAGAAATAAGTATCTCCCAAAATGAACAAAGTAATGTTTCCTGTTAACTTTACTTTGATTTTTTATGTACTCTAATCCTCTGACTTTTACAGCAAAATCATAGACACTCATAGAGAAACTTGAGTTTCTTTTCTAATTTCTTGGAGGTGGGATTTTCTATAAATGACACAGAGTTTGCCCCAGAACAGGTGCTCACAATTTTATGGTAATTTTATGGCTTCTTCCTACCAAAACTAATTTCAGCCTTTCCCCCAAAAGCAGTGTTACACAAATGCAATATTCTTATTAATCACGAGAAAACATTTGAGCTGATCTCCTGCCATCACATTTTATCTCATTTTCTTTCATAAAACTCACTTACCAAAAGACGAGGGGCATAGAGATGAGTTATAAGCTTCTGAAAACAGTTGCACAATGCTGTGATGTGGTGTAGCACTTCAAGCCTTCTGTGTATGTGCACAAAAAAGCCATACTCCATCACTCTGATACATATCACTAAATAATGGGCTTTAGCATGGATATTTTCCAGTCTTACTACCAGCTTACAGCCCAAGGAGAGATGGAACTTCGGAGTAGTTATGTAGACATCCAGTTTGAATCAGGAGAACCTAAGGAAACAGCAATCGTGTTTTAAGGGTTCAGACTTTTTTTGGTTTTTTTGTGCGTGATATGAGGTGGTCAAAATCCTGAACAGATCCAAGAAGTCTCATGGGAATGATTGTAATAGGTCTACAGATTTAGCAAGAGCATGATTTACTAGATCCTTTACTTTAGGATCGTATGTCATGCAAGATTATGTGAAAACAGAGTAATGAAGGACAAAAGTTGTAATCCAGATTGATAGGGAGGAAGAAAAAATGCTCAGAAAATGGCTGATGAGAGAGTGAACATGCCTCCTTTTGGCCTGATATAAATAGATAGTCTTACGCTGACGTTCTATATTCATTATCTGTTTCTATGTCAAGTATCATGAACTGCTTCACCACCTGAATTTGTAATTCCCCATGGGCTGAAAATTACCACAATTATGCAGTTCCACTAGAACTAAAAGATGTGGGTTCAAACTGGTAGTGCTGTGTGCACCCCCACCAGTAGCAGTGGACTGGTGTGGAACTTCTGAGTTGCTACAAACAGACTTGGGCTTAAGACTGTCTTCTCACCAGAAGGTTTTCAGTTTGTCTGGTGTCTGTGGATATTGCCAAACTTACTCAGCTGACAGATCCATGATTTTTTGGGGTATGGTCTGTAAGGGGGTGGAGGTGGTTTTGGCTCTTTCCAAAAATGTCAGCTGAGTCTTTTTGCTTTCCATGGGCATTTGTCAATACCTTCCACTGACATTTCCTACGGAGAAAACCAAGCGGAGCTGTCCTGGCAAAAGGTAATTTATTGTGGCTGGGCCAGGACATTGATCTGTCCATAATGTAAAGGCAGGAAGCAATGCATTTTCCTGGTTTAACTTGCGTGTTTTGTTTCTCAGTAAAAGGGTCCAACGCTCATGTTACAAGTTCAACATTGGTATCATTTGCTTTTCCTGACAGGTCCTGTAATGACAGCTGACAGTTGGAAGCTTAACTGGGTAAAAGTACTAATCTCTTCAGTAGTTCAAGTTCCCATAAATATTAAGTTAGTAAATTTTATCTGCCTTTCCTTCATTATTGGATCTATGATCAAATTAAAGTAATAAAATCCATGTCCATTATGCTGTTTTGTTGTCTAATTTTGATTGCCAGTATAGATACAGCTGACATAGACAAGCATTGATGAAAGTGAAATACTTGCATTGTTTTTCTGAAAGTATGTTTCTTTTATTTTTTCCTGGAATTTTGAATGGCTTAGATTTTGGAAAACAAAATAAAACAAGTATCTATCTATATGGTTTTTTAAAAAAGAATTATGCCAATCCTGCTGTCAATGAAGTGAGCAGTTGCCTTAGGCTGGCACAGAAGAAAAGTTAAAGTAGTGAGTGTAGTATTATGATATTATGTTGTAGATTTATGTAGCTTTCTGAAAATTTGTATCACCAGTCTGGTAGAGGATCAGCTATATTCTGCATCTGAAGGTAACTCCTTAGGGTCTAGGCATAAACATCTCATATTTTCAAAAATCCAGTATGACACTTGAGCAGTTACAACTTTGCAGTGAAACGTCTCTTTAAAAAAGTACTAATTTCTTTATGTACTTGACTTAACAGAAGAAGCTTTCTATTGTAATTTTTTTCTCTCCTGTTGTTTTGGTTTAAACATTTTTTTTTTTCTTTTTTTAGAGGAAAGGAACCCTGCAAATTAATTTGATCTAGTTCTACTCTCCTTTACTTCTCTCTTGAATGTTGGTGATGACATTATTGCTGTCAGTACAATTCTGGAAGTTCAATGAAAGATCTTTTTTATATTAGCTGTGAAAAGACAGATGTGACTTTGGATTTTTTTAATACGAAGTTTCCACAAAAACTGGTTTTGGAAGAAGCTAGTGTATGTGAAATACTGGAACACAATGATGCTGAATGGTTTAAACATTGCATTTAATAATTTCAGAAATGCTTATTTCTATAATAGAATATGACAGCTGGTGTTATTATGGTCTCTTTTGTCAGTCTCAGAAGTACCTGGATATGTCAAAAAATGATTTTATTTTATTGTTGGTGTATTCTTTTAATTTTAACAGATAGAAATAATAACATAATTGAGTTCCCATTAAAAAGTAAGCACAATTATCCATCTTAATTTTTTCTACACATTATTATTCTATATGCATGTGTTAGACCATTTTAATATATGGTGAAGCTAGTGAATGAAAGTCACATTTCCATGTGATACAGTATTCAGGACTATTTTTTTCCTGACTGCTTTTGATGGAGGAAATTTCTTGCTCATACAGGCCAAAGTATCAGAGTTTTTAATTTTGTGCCATTGTAAGTGCCATCACATGATTTTTTGTATCCTTTAAAACACCGGTCTTGGATTTGTGAATAGGTTGCAGTATATTTAATTTCTTTGTGGAAAAAATTAAAAGGAACTGTTTGTTTAACAGTGTTTTTTCATCTTCATTTGTACCTATAACTGGATGGGAGTTTCTGGTTAAAAATATTAATAAGAAGCCCTTAATTCATTCATCAAATTAAGAGATAATATAAAATTAAACTATAGAATAGAACAGATTAACCTTGTGCAGGCTAAATCTAGAAACATGCATGCCTAGTAAATTTAGTATGTCTGCTTCTCTGTGTCCTTATCGTGCCTCATGCATACACAGAGAAAACTTTTCTGATTTAAAAAGCCAATATTTGTGTTGGTGGAAATTAAGTGTATTTGGCTTGCACAACCAAGTTTTAGCTCGAGCACCTCCTTCCTGTCTTCCCTTATCATCTTGTAAAAGGAAGGGCAGAGTTTTATTTAATCCATTACCCTTTCTGTAGTATTTGCCAGTAGAGGCTGCTTAGGATGTAGATCCTTCCATTTTTGCACACACTATATTCAGGCAGTCAAGGATTTACAGGTTTCCAGGCCTGAATTACATCTTGACTCTCTTAGCTGGATTTAAATTCTGCTCTTTCTGAGCATAATTATAGTTTGACTATCAAAGCATCCTCTGGCATTGACTTTCATGGGTGTTGCTGAAATAAAATATTGCCTCAATTTATTCCAAACCTGTTGCCTGGTGTTTTCATAGGGTAGTCTCAAGTTCTTGTGAAAAACTATGAAACAATTAGATAGTTCCCTTGTAATCCTTTCCACCTTATTCATGATTTTATCTTGTCATTCAGGTGAGTCTGAATCCTGGTTGCTGGTTTTTTTGCGTCTTTTGTAGTTCCACCAAACTGCTTTAAAGGTGGGCTACTCAGAACTGCACAGGTTCAATACATACCCTTGTTACCTGCTGTCTGCTCATATCATAGATACCACAAGATGGATTTACAGTCCTGTTTCTCAGTGGCATGATTTATGAAAGAGGTTTTTCATATAAACACCAATCTTCCCCCCATCTGTCCTCTCTGCCCATTTGCCTAAATATACTTGCAAATAGAAAGCGAATGCTTAGTGAATTATTTAGCACCCGACAGTAAATACAAAAGTCCATATATATATATATATACACACACACACACACACACATATATCTTTTCCTGTAGTTTATTGTGCTGATTTGAGATTATGGTCTTTGAAGGCAGGGTTTGTTGATATTGCCAAGATGATATGTCCAGATGAGAGAGGCCTTTTGCTACAGGCTCCACAAGACCCAAAGGACAGTTCTTGTCTCAGCACAGAGGATCAGTATCACTGGACAAATGTATATGCAATTTCAGCTGCACAGGAGGGAGAAGTGAACATGCCCCTTGAGGGGGAGGAAAAAAGCTTTCTTATGCTGTGTTTGGCTCCAGAAATGTCAGAATTCTGTAGGAAAACAAAATTACTTGAAACGTTGAAGTAGTAAAATTTGGTTGGCACCCACAACAATTTCAGTTCTTTAGTTTTCTTGGGTAATCAGTCTGTCCACTCTTGGAGATTTCCTATTAATTAAAGGAGCTGCCCATCTTGTTTTTAGGTGTTTGGTAATAGGTCTAGTTCCATCTACTTCTTAGTTGATGTACTTCTTCTTTTTTTAAAACTTATTTAATTATCCTGAAGTTGTTTTTTCAGGCCAAACTTTAGCATTTTGAAATAAACTTACCATGTAGCAGAATTGTATGTAATAGTGAGAAGCAATTGTGGCTGAAATCCCCAAGAACTTCAGAGAAACATAAGAAAAATCAAAAGGCTACAGAAGTTCCAGAAGTTAAAAGAATTTAAAAATGTATAATGTTAAAGCCCAATTCAACTAAGCTCTGATGCATGTGCACAACTCTATGCACATTCTTAAATCCAGTGGGACCTCAGCATATGGCCAAGTGATTTGCTAAATTGGGACCTAATTAAGGACAATTGTAAAAGTAGCTGCTATTTAAGCAATTATGGAATTTTCAGTTAGATTTTGACTGAAACTCTGAAGTTAACAGCAAAGTCTCCTAAAATCAGCATTTAATCCATATATCTTTTTGCTTAAAACAAAAGACTAAGTAAAGAAAACGTGCTATTATTAGATCAACATTACTCACCACAATTTACAACATCATGTACTTCTAAAGGATTTAACAGATGTGTATTTAAAAAGTTATCATTGTGAAAATTATTTTCTACCAGTAAATGGCAAAAAAAACCCAGGGAGAAGTTACAGTGATGTATGTTCTTTGGATCACTTGTGAATAGCTGTGATTCCTTAAGACTGTTGACATTTTAAAGGTTCACCATCTTACAGTTTTCTGAAGTATTTACAGTGTGATGTTGTTGCTTCCTATCAAATATACATTTATGAAACCACATTAGAATTTTAGCAAAAATACAATTTTGCAACATGAAATAAAATGACTGAAGGAAGTAGTGCTTTTTAAGTTTTAGGCTTGAAACTGTTTAGAATCCAGGAGTTCTGATCTTGATATTTCATAGTAATTATGATTTCTTTTGTGATGCTTTGATATCTAAGTTTTTCTTCTGAATTTCATTTTTTAAGCGTTTTCAATAGATTTCTTAGTAATTATTATTAGTAATTATGATTTCTTTTGTGATGCTTTGATATCTAAGTTTTTCTTCTGAATTTCATTTTTTAAGCGTTTTCAATAGATTTCTTAGTAATTATTATTAGTAATTATGATTTCTTTTGTGATGCTTTGATATCTAAGTTTTTCTTCTGAATTTAATTTTTTAAGCATTTTCAGTAGATTTCTCATATTATGGAGTTTTGAGGCGATTGCATATTGTTGAATGCAGATGAAAGTAAGACTTTTCCCAAGTTTGTCGTAGTGGGTGATATTAAATTGAGGTGTAATATCTGGACTGCTTGTCCTCGTTTTGCATTACTGGAAGTAAGCCTTTTAGTCATCACTTCCTATTGGTAGCTCCTCATACATGCTTTCAAGAGATGTGTTTTGTTCAAACTAACACCACTTCAAAGGTGAGAAATTGTTCATGGACCATTTTGCTGTGGCATAGCATAAAACCTCATCATATACCAGACAGGTAAATAATAAACCAAGAAATACTGTGCAAACTGCAGTGTAGCACTTCCTCAACCAGTTTAATTTTTGGCAAATCTATAGGTTAAAGTTCCTTTGAATTTTTTTTCTCTGTATGGCCAGTAGCACCAATAACTTTGTGTGAGCTGGTAGAGGACTGTCCATTCCATTGACTGGGATCATTCTGATCACAACACTGTAACTTGGAGCAACTTGTAGTTTCCTGCAGTGTCTGAATATTCCTTTAAAAATCCATCAGAGTTTTCATGTTGCTGTGAAAAAGAATTATGTCCTACCTCAGCCTTTACTTTTTCAATATTAAGAAAGTCAAACGTTTTTCAGCCTTGCCTTGGGAACCTCCACATTCTAAGATCCTGCTTTTGGTCCTTCTCTATTTATTTCTCTGTGAATTTTATTTTTCTGAAAAAGGTTGTCTAAGGCTATATAGTCAAAATATTCCACTGATACCTCTTATGTCAGTCATAGTTTCTTATCTACCAGAAGTACATCGCCTGGTATGTTCAAGAACGAGATTTGTCTGTTTCATCACTGTGGCACATTGGTTGTTGATAATCACCCAGGGATCAGCTAATAAACCTGGATATTTGTTCTCCTCTGTTATTCCCTACTTAGGAGTTCTTAGCTTACATCAGCTACTCTTATTTATAGTCCCTGAGTGAGTGACCTTGCACTTTGCTCCATTAAAATTCATCTTTCCTCAAGACAATCCTGTTCTTTCAGTATGATGCTCAGTCCTCTTCCAACTTTGTGTCATCGCCATGTGTGTTGGACATTAATGTATTATTGAAAAAGACTGTTCCAAAACCTGACTCTCGATTAACTTTGCTACTAGTTTCTCTCCACTGTGACATTCCCTTTGTCCAAGAAAATGATACTTTTCATTCTTTGTTTACTTACCTGTAAAATGAATATCTTTATATTTTACTGCTGAATACATATTTTTTTCATACTTACTAGAATGCAAACTGACCTTTCAGAACTCACAGCATAGGAAGGAATAATTTTTAAATACCTGAGATAATTTTGAAAAAGCCATCACTGTTTTGTTGTCTTTGTTGTATGCCCACTCAATTTATTTTTATCAACTATGGCCATGATTTGGACATTATATACATTCTTTTTTGCAGATCTAATATTTTTGGTTAAGTTATATAGTACGTTTACTTTTCAGTAATTGCCATGGGATATCATAAATGATTCCAGTACTTATGAAACAGGAACATTGATGGAAGTCAGTAGTTAAGATGCTGAGAAAAATGACCAAGTTTTACATGTTTTGTGGGCAGGAAAGGTAACCATTCATAGAAAGAACCTAGCCTGACATCTTGGCTAATAGAGAATGGATCTACTCAAAAAAAGGTGAGGGGCTGAATGCATATTAGTGAGACTTCAAATAAAAAGTCGAGAATTAATGACACATCATAATATTGAGATTAATAGGCAGTCTTTAGCTTTGTCTGTCCTCAGCTTTAAGATGTACAATGGCTGGACATCTAGCTGAAAAAAACACTATCTTTTTGTTTTGATATGGGAGTTATGCCATGAAAATCATCGTTATGTTTACTAGAAGATTTTTTTAAACATTATATTGTGTCTGTATTGTGTATTTTTACAAAGAGTACATATGAAGTACTGAAATGACCTTCTGTGTTTAAAAACGTGTAGTTCCCATTTTTGTTTTCTGTTATGTAGATCTGTTCTTGTTGCGTCAGAAATGAACCAAGTTTAACCAAATGGAATTTTAGTTGTTTACTGGAATCTATAAAAAACACAAAGAGAATTAGTTTAGAGTAGTGTTTGTGAACTAACTCAACCCTAAAACTTCTGCAGTTGTGTTAGATGGAAGTTCTGCATATCAAATGGTGCTTTAAGAGACTTTAAAATGTGACATGAGCTTCGCCCTTTCAATTGGTCCTTTAAACCCGTTGATTTTTTTCCTGGTTTTTGTCCTGAGAATTCTTTTTGAAATGATTTGGAGTTTCTTAGGCCTATAAATAAATTCTAAGATGTGCTATTCTATCAGTTGCCCCATGTTACAAGCTGGTTTGTGGTTTTTAGTGAATCTACTTGCAGCAACCATCTGGTTTATCTCTTAGTCATGTTACTTTGTAAATTACTAATTTTAAAATACATGGAATTATTATGACTTACAAAAATACAGCAATTATCCAATTATAGAGGTATAAAAAATCATTATGTATTAACAGCTTTTTTCTGTATCACTTTTCATGACTGCGAATCAAAATGTGAAATAAAGAAAAAAAATCACAAGGGAAGAGTGCATGTCTGCATCTGTGTATAACTGATCATGTCTGACAGAAGCATAGATGATGTTAAACTTTCTAGGAGCAGGCTCTCCTGACAGAGATGTGTCAAAAATAGAACAGTGTCTGCCTTATTTTCTCTGAGTGAGATGCAAAGATACACCAGGCTTTTGTGAGGAAGGTTACATACTTTCCTAGTGTGCAAGTGATTGAAAGACATGCAGATAATTTTAAAAATACTGATGAACTTCCTTACCTTTTATTGTATTCTCTGTATGCTTCATCGAACTCTCCTGGAATTTTTTGTATTCATTCTATATAGATTGATATTGTTGCCTTTATGAAAAGCTGGAAGTTAATTAAAAAAAAAAGTTAAATTTTTTTAAATTTAACATGTAGCAGGTTTTTTTCCCCATCTCCATTTAAGTTGGAAAGGGTTCAAAGCCCATTTAAAGGAATATGTAACAGAATGATACTTACTCCGCAGAAGAATTAGTAGTTTTTAATATTGAGAGCCAACTTGGTACAAGGTAAAGCAGCTCAGAGTAGAGATTCCACCACTTTGTGTACAATCAGTGAATTCAATTTTAAGAGAGCAACTGATAGATAGGAGGTACTGAGCTTCCTTATTCCCTGCAGTGTAGGCTGTAAATGTATACATCTGAGCTTGTCATCTAGACTCTGCATATAGTCAGCAAAGAGAAATTCTACAGAGCTATTAATATCATCATCAAGTAGGTGTAGAAAATAAGTGAATTACGACAAAGAAGTGCTCATTGCTTAACATGGATTACAAAAAGATCACAAAGTGACAAACTCAAATGGCAACATCTGCATTTTCAGCGTCTGCAGGTAGGGTAAGATAAATGGTCTTGTTCACCTGACTTAATGAACTGTAAACTATACGTTTATTCAAAAACATTCACACTTTTTTCTTTATGTTGAAAATGTGAAGCCAGACAAATATTTGAAATGTTGTCCGTGATAAATATTCTCTGTGTTTTCTAAACAACTATCAAAATATATTGTCTTCACTTTGAAAAACAAGATCTTCTAAAGCATTCGTAACATTTTTACGTGTCAATGGTTCAACTCTTAGTTTTTTGGTGCATTTTGATTTAAGCAATTTTTACTGCTTTATGCATCCTTCTGACTCTCAATCCCAAAACTTGTTCATTCCTCATTTCATTACCTAAAATTGCTGTCATTCTTTCATTCAGAATAATTAACTTAGAAAAGCATTATCTGAAGAACAGTTATTTCTGCAGAAGTATTGGTGTTTCAATAGGTTACTGGAAATTTTATTTCATGGTGGATTATCTTAGACAAGGAACAGAAGTCTTAAATTAGCTATACTGATGAAATTTCTATGAGGAGTGAAATATATGTATACTTGTTTTTCACCACAGTTCTCACTACAGCTTTGAAATGCTCTCTAGGCTTGGGGCAGTAGGCAGCAACACCAGTTCAGGAGAAACCTGAGGGTGAAAACCCAATTAGTTTTAAGAATAACTTAAATAACCAGTGAAGGTAGAAACTCTCTGTTTAAATATAGAAATAGCTATATGTTCCCTTTTCTAAGCTCTGCCAGAGGAAAGGCAGACCATGTCATGTGGCTGAAAGAGCTTGAAAACGATTAACACCTTAAGTTGCCTCAGCCAGAGATGATCAAAGTCTTAACATCTCAGACAGTGCCACTACTAATGCTTCCCTTCAAGTAAATCTATTTTGTGGCAGAATAAGTCAAAAGACATAGCCTTCCTTCCTGTTGTCTGCAACTATTCTTCCTTTCGGTACAGCTTGTGGGAAGAATTAGAGTTTGACCCTACTTGCTCCTTCCTAATACTCTTATGAATTAATGAAAAAAAACATGATGTAAATACAGCATTGAGTGCTTCAAGCTCAAAAAAAAAAAGAAAAAAAAAAGTGAAAAAGATAGCATTCATAGAAACCAAGTCATCAAAATTCAGAGACCAGAGCTGTGCTGTTATTGAATGCTTTTGATACGTTCTGCTTCATGGTTTCCTTTGGCTGAAGTAATTCATCTGCTTGTGTCACTGCCTCTTGGTGTGCGTGGCTGGTATGGATCTCTCGTTTGATACTGTCTGTCCTACTCTATAATACGGTATTTTGTCTGTTTCCAAAACTGTAAGTATTGGGAACACTACAACTTGCTCTTTAAGTCACATTATTCTTTTAAAGTGTGGAAACTAGAGGTGAAAATGACCCTTCTAACTGTTGCATTAGTGATTTTGAAAGTTGATTGACCTAGCAGAGACAGATTTAAAGCTGAGTGAGAAGATTTTTGACAGAGTAAAGCCGGCAGTGGAGAGTCTGTAGATCTGTGGCTTTGAGGGGGATGTGTAGATGAACAGGAAGATTCCAGGTGGTCAATAGACAATCTCTGTACTAGTTTTTGCTCACAGCATCTTTTTCAAAATGTTATGTTTGAGATATTACTTTTATGAAATTGCTTTTCTTGTGCACTGTATGTTGTGCTGTGTTTGAAGTCCCTACAGGGACTTCAGTTTAATAACTGTGCTGTAGGTCTTGTTCAATTCCTTATAACTAAATTCATTCAAATATTTGGGGCTGTTGCTTTCGGTAGTTGTGGTTGCTGTGCTTGGTTCTGATGTGTGTGTAAGGAATTCAAAGGTTTAAATAGTTTGTTATTTGTTGGAAATATCTGTAGCCTAAGAGGATACAGTTTAATGGTCTTTGAGACTTCTTGGGCCCCTCCTCTTTCTTACTGTCTTTGCTTGTTAAGATTTCTTTGGAGGTAAGACAGCTTCTGTTTAGAGCATGTGGTAATTGTTGACATTCCATAGGTAGGTGTGATAAAACCTTTAGGACTATATTACTATATATTACACTATATACTTTGTGAGATTGTCACCTGAAAAAGAAGTTTTCTCTGCAGATGATGTATATATCATAGCCTCAGTAATCATTTTAAAATTGAAGCGGTTATCAGTATGCCAAAGCTAATTCTTGAGCATTTGAAATAACAGAAGAGGGAAAGCTGCCCAGTTTAGTAGAAAAATGAATTGGTGTCTGCCATGCTTGCTAATGAGGAATGCAACTATTGCTCTAGGCTTCTTGAGCCTCATGAGTCACTGGCACCAAAGTTTTTCCACTGTTTCACTGCTGTGGTTTTAGGGAAACAGAGGCCATTTGTCTTTTCAAGACTGTTTTGGGTGTTTCCAGGCACTCTACTTAAATCTTGTTATTTTAGCAGTAGTGATAAACACATAACATGCTTCTACAGAGAGTGCTTGTGGTACCACATTGTAAAAATGCACAGATATGGCACCTGCATGTGCCCATGTAGAGTGGCATGCAGTAATGTCATTTCCACTTTAATACAGTTTACAATTTCTGCAGCTGCAGAAGCAGGGTCTTACATGAGTTTAAATAATGCTTGCCAGGAAAAGAAAGCATCAATATAAAGGAGCTTTTTTTGGAAGGAAGCTGATTTTGGTAATTGTGGCATGAATTGGTACTTCAGGTAATCTATTAGTAACAGATTTAGTGTGATCAGTTAGGACTTCATTGGCAATACATGGATTTAGTTGTGACACATTAATATCTGAGTATCTATGTAGTAGTTACGACATAATTTGCTGTTAGATTTTGCTATTTAAAGAATGTAATTTACTTGTTCTTTGCAAAAATAACCATCTTTAAGGACGGTTTTACATAAGAGCAAACTTTCTTTATTCCAGTAGCCCACTTACCTAAAGTTTAAGTTCAGGGTTGCCTGTGTTTATGTACATAAACTGTAAACTGGTTGGTTCATTTATATACCAAGAAAAGTTTCATTGCCATTTTCTCTTTTCTTGTTTTAAATCTCACTGCTATTTTCAGTGAAACTCCATTATTTTATCTTGATGATGTGTGAGTGAATCTTGTTTGCTAGGAAAAAAACCCACAGAAATAATGTCATTGTACAGTTTGATTTCTTGTTCCATTTCCTTTTGGTTAAAACTTCAGCTATGTAAGGACAGCAAAAATGTCTGTGAAAAGAGAAGAGAGAACGTCCTGAGGTAGAGGTGTTTATGATCTAGCACTTCTCCAAAGAATATTAAAAAAAAAGTAATTCCTCTCATGTAGGATGCATCTAGTCAGTCTTGGGCTCACTAAAATACAATGAAGTTTAATCCCATATTATATTTTTATTTTTACCATGAATTTAGGATCATAATCTAGTTTCCTTCAGAATCTAGTACTTGAAAAAAGGTGGAGTCTTGAGTTATTTTAAATGATGATGTTTTACATCTGGATATGATGGCATGGAAGAATAGTTAACAAATGCAGATGAAATGGCTCTTCTTATGAGAGATACAGTTTTAGGTTCATGCGACTGTATGGAGACATTCAATTTTTATTTTTAATCTTACTTAAGATGTCACTCTGTGACAATTTATTTAAAGCATGCAGAGTTCTTGCAAGGAAATGATAATATTCTGCTGAGGTTACAGGAACTCCCATAAAATGCACTTTCAATCCTAACTTGTTTTAGTAAAGATTTTATCTGAAAATTTCCTAGGTGTTTGAACCAGCTCCAGCATTTAAATCTCACTGGCTCTGGGTTGGCACCCACAGGAGGGGTTTTGTGCTTCAGCAGGTATTATCAGACCAGAACTTCTGTCTTGCAGACATTCATGAGCTAATGAAAAGGAAGGAAGAAGGTGTTATATCTACACAGATTTGAAAATAATTAACAGGAATGGAGAAAGGGAAAGCTTTTAATCTTTGGAGTCAAGGTGCCTACATATCCTAGGTCTAGTGCCTTTTTGTGTAACAAAAGATGATCAAGGATTTTTTGTTGCTCTGTCTGTGTGGTTTAAGAGGAATAATTTCCTCTTTTCCCTGTACTTCAGTGTTCTGTTTACCCTCCCCAGCCTCTTTCTCTCATATTTACAGAAAAGTGGGAGAGAAAGGGAGAAGGATGGATAAATTTATTAGTTAAATAGGCTGAAGAGACACAAAGCAATGTAGTTTATTTTCAAACCTTTCTTGTAACCACATATACAGATTTCTTATTGCTCTTTTTCTAGATTCACACTGGTCATAAGAAGTTGAACCTTCCCTCTCTTATGTCTTTAGAAATCCAAGCCTTGTTTCGGATACGTTTTACAAAACTTTGCTTTAGTTATGGAAATACTTAGGCTGATCTTGTGCATAGGTTGATCCCTCTTCTCTAAAGTCTTCCCTCCAGGAAGGAGTGAATGAAAATTTTCCTCAAGCCAAAACTCATATAAAGCTTGTATTTGGAGATGTACATTTAAATGACAAAGTGAAAGTGTTGATAAAGAGGAAAGTTTGAAAAACAAATAGCCCAGAATAATGTTAAATAACTTTCTTTTTATTCCATTGTCCTCATTCTACTGTATTCAAACTGCATTTGATCTGCAATGATGTAAAATGCAAATATTCAAAGACATTTTGGAAGAGGATCCATTTTATAGTGGTAGGCAAAGTCCAGTCTTCAGTTTGGAGTTGTGTTTGCTCCAGAACACTTTTTCTTGTCTTCTGTTATCTTTTTGGAATGTAGTTTTTCAGACGAGCTGTTTGTTAGTACTGAGATAGGTCCTTATAGTATAGACTAGTCACAGAAGTGCTGTGATAAGTTGATTTGGCCTAGATTTATATCTTCGGACTCAGCCAAACTTGATTAAGTAATTTTAACATTTAGAAAGGTTTTTAGGTTTTAATCTTAAATAAATTCTATAGTAATTTATTTATTTTTGTCTCAAAGTCTCTTGCAGAATTAAATTTATAAATATTTTCAGTAAATTTCACATAAATAAGAAAATCACATGTGAGATCTGTTGAGAATTTTATGAAGTGAACTCCACCTGACCCTGGGGCCAAGAAAGTGCTCTGTAGGTGATGCTTTTTGTTGGACCAGGTCTGAAGAAGTTGCAGCTTCATTCTGACTGCCTTTCATTTCAGCACAAATGTCCTGAGGTAGTTGATTGCCTTACAAAGCTTTAAATAGAAAATCTGAACAGGTGGTTTGGGTTCAGGAAATAAAATAAGCTATATTAGTGTAGACAGGGAAAATTCTTTTCTCATTACACACTACTTGGATGGAATTAAGCAGACAGCTCATGCTGAGAAATTTGAAACTCAGAGAATGTAACAGTTAAAAAGACAGACAATAAATGCGGTAGTTATTCAGGGGTGGACCTAAACAGTCTAACAGCTAACTCAAAATAAACAAACCAAAATAACAGACCTCCCCCACCTTCCCCCCCTCCCCCCCGTTATGTTATCTTTGACAATGAAAATCTATTTTATAAACCAAGCATAATGATGACTTCATTTCTCTGATTAAAGTTAGTCATCTGTTTATTTTTCCAGGGTTAGTTAACTTTATTCGCATGGGATTATGTTAGCAATTATGTTTAGAATGAAATCTCTCTTCATTTTTAAACAGATTTGGGGGAGGAGGGAAGAGAAAAAATATTTGTTTGCCACTCAGTAATCCAGTCCAAATGTTCAACAGTCCCTCTGTGGCAAGAGGCAGCATATGACTTTTAAGCTAGACTTGGTGCTGAACACATTTGAACAATAAAACCTTAGATCACTAATATTTCAAGTATTTATTTCTAATTTGCTCACCATCTGCTCTGAAATTCTTTGGTTTATATTACACATATTTAAAGATCCCAACACTTTTTATACTGAAATTAAAAAAAAAAGTGTTACCTGGTCTAAGAAGTATGACTATAAAGCATTACGTGATCTCTCTAAGCAGTTCACAGATGTTTGATGTTGGATTTTTATTGTTTCATACCTTGTCATCCTTGTATTTGTTAAACAAAATTATTTTTGAGCAATCTACAACTTTATTTTGGTATTTTTATGCTACCTTTTTTTTGTGCTAGGTAATTAACAATATAAAATGAGCCAATAGATTTAGAGCAGACCTTCAGAGTTATTTTAGGTGGTGCAGATACATTCCTCTGTTTTAATTTAGAAACTCCCAGACATGAGTGAGTGTTGTGCATTAAATTCAGCACCTGATCACATGCATGTTGGAAGGTATCCAGAGACTGGGCAAGTAAAGACTGCTACTTCCTAGTTGTGCCACTGAAATTAAGATTAACTCCCTAGAGAAGACAGTTGAATTAACACAGCATGTTTTGTGTGCAACAAAAAAACTCGTAACTTGTATCCCTCCTTTGCCTACAACTTTCAAAAGTGCAGTCAGGTACACACTACAGCATCTGGGAATAAGCTGCTTTTTCACATTAAACATTTGTTGTCTTTTCTTAATTATATTTTAACGTTAAATTTTAATGGTTTAATTATGTGCACATTACCATTATACACTAAGAGAAATATTCTGGCTCAATACTGATGGCTGTTTTAAATGGTAGATTTATAATTTGTTGGGTTTTTTTTCCTCATTGCTTGGGTTCTTTACTAAGCTCGGCTAAGCAAATTAGTGATGTTAAACAGAAAAATCAAAACCTGGAAATACCAATCATTTTATTTTAACTCTGATGTGTGCTTTATGCATTTATATAAAGAAAACATTCATGCCATATCATTAGCAAACAAATAATAATCAGTCAGACATGAAGTATTAGTAAAAGACAAGAAGATTTTATGATGAAGACAGGAGAAATAATAGAAATTTGCAGAAGGGCTGTTGTTGTATCTTGTAAGGAATAGCTAGAAAATTAGATTAATCAAGGAGCAGACATTTGGAAGAAAGTTTGTGTGAATGCCTGACAGTCTTGCTCTTTCCCTCATTTCAAATGTTGGCAGGGTAGCATGCAGCTCCAAGGGAAATGTGCTCCTTTCATACTTGAGTAATTGATGAATTGTATGCAATATGCAAATGGGAATGCATAAATCTCCTGAATGACAGCTTAATTTATGTGAGCCTTAATGAATGCAGGATTAGATTTTAATTAAATATCCTCAAAGGCACCCTGAGTAGTAGGGTTTTTTAGGCCTTGTTTTTTTGAAGACTTGTTTCACATGGAGTGCGTTTTATGAAAGAAAAAAATCAGGCAACGAACTTAGTAGAAATGTTTTTGTGTTTTAATGATAAGCATTGTTCTGTTTTGTGAAGCAAACAGTACTTCAACTGATAATAAACACTGAACAAAATATCTACAGATCTTTTTTGTACTTCCTACAGAATTTCCCAAATTTGATTACCTTTAATTGCTGCTGGCTTCTGATATTGTATGCTATTTTTAATTACAGGAAAAGTTATTAAAACTTTTCCAAAAATAAACAGTGTCGGCAGAAGAGTTCATTAAACTTTGATTGGCTATATGAATGTTTTAAATGCTAAATCTAATCCCACTAAAACAAGGTGTTCCCACCCCATTTTGAAAATTGCATCTCTAGACAATACATAATGAGATAAAATGATAAATAACACAGAAGGTTGTAAATAACATTTAGCAAGCAGAATTCTAGGATAAAAATGTTCTGCAACAGTGCCTGCTATTCCCAGCTGTCTTTGGAGTAAGGGTACTGATCCTGTTCCTCTCACACCTGTTTTAAATTAGCTGTTAAGAATGTGGCAAGAATCTGCTTGAATTGTGAGCAAAAGTTGAGCAAACTTCAGAAATGCAGGCAGTGAAGTTGTGCAAGATGTGGTTCTTCAGCCTTATTTCACTGATTGAGTTTTCTGTCTTAGTTGGTAGTGTTTTCATGGCCAAACCACCAGTCCCTTCAGGTGATTTTCTACTGGCTTGTAACTCCTGTAAATACCACCAAAAGAAAAGATCAGAAGTAGTAGCAAGAACATAGAGAAAGAAAACTGGTCTCTTATGGTTAATGAGTAGGTAGAGAGGAGTCCTGCACGTCCTTTCGTCTCTGAGACAGACCTCTTCAAGTCAGCTGTGAGCAGGCATGGTGAACTGCTGGGAGAAGTGGCCTGTGTCACAGTGCAGCAGGGCTTGCTTCCTCTGGATGTTCCTGAGTAGCTGGGAGCTTAAATAAAGAGCTTCACAAGAATTTCAGTGGAAGAAAGTGTAAGACAAATTGACAAGATGAGTCCCAAGAGACCTGTGGCATTCTATTTTAAGGGGAAGTCAGGTATGAAATAGTTGAACAGTAAATGCTGCTTAAAATGCTATGGATGTTGGTTTAATCGTGGCAAATAAGATGCTCAGAAAGTGTTCGTGAGGGTGTTAGAGATCAGACCTGGAAGTCTGCATCTATACTTCACAAATAAGTAGAAAGAATATTATTAATGGGCATTAGATAAATCTGAAGTACTGGACGAGAGTCAATACAGCTTCTTGGTAGATGGCCATTCTAAAAGGTTGGTGAATATGAAGGAATAGGCTGTCCAGTTGATAAAAAAAAAAAAAAATAGCGAGGTTTTTCAGCAGGGAAATTATGTTACCATGGGTCATTCAGAAAATAGCAGGTTAAAAAGTAGGAAAGTGACCACTTTTTATTTGTTTTGTTTGCTAGTTGGGAAAGGTCTTTTCACAAAGGACCATGAGACTTCAATACTGATCTGTGTTTTTCATAAACAGTGTGGCAACAAAGGGAAGAAATATTATATTAGAAATTAAATGTTAGAACTTCTCTGACTAAAGAAAAGATCACTGTAGTTGAGGAGAGAGAGACCAAGGGAGGAAGGCTACAACTGAGGTCTGTAAAACTGGGACTGTATTGAGAAGGGAACATTCTTCTGGTAAGACAACTAGGTGTCATCCAGTGAAAGTAACAGATGGTAGATTTAACAAAAAAATGTCCCTGCTTCACTCAATGAATACTTAAGTTGCTAGATATACTGCCACAGGACATTGTATGTGCCAAAAATTGATAGAGTTTCAGAAAATCACAGTTTAGGTCAGAAAAATCCATCCAAGATGGTAAAAGACCACTGCACAAGGTTCTGATTTCTGGAGGCTAGTAATGTATCCTTTCTGGTACTGTATCACTGCATGGTTTTCCTTTTCTAGAGATTTCCCTTTAGGCAGCTAATGGTGGTCATCACAAGGGACAGGATATCTGGGTAGGTGACTCTTTAGTTTCACCCAGCATGGTTACTGTGGTATGTGTTGCAGACCTTGTGTATTGCCAGACATGCATGGGGCATAAAGAGAAAGCATAAGGCATTTGTAACTGAGCGTGCACTCTAAAAACCCTAACAAGCAGATGAATTCTCAAATTGCTTACTGGGGAGAGGGAAAGACATAGTGGGACTGGCATGAAGAGCAGCATATTTGGAAAAGAATATATTTGTTGACCACTGTCCAAGTATAGATGATTGCTGTCTGTAATTATCAGGACACAGTTAACAGGTCTGGCAAATGCTTAAGTAGGAAGTTTGAATGGATATTTGATACAAAATTGTGGTGTGAATGACATGTATTATTGGACAGTTGAAGAAAAAGAAAGGGAAGAGCAAGAGGTAAAAGTGATTTTCATTTCTGCATGCTTGTTCTCCTCTACTAAAATGGAACCTATATATGTCCTCAGAACTGTAAGTAATTTGCAGCCCTTTTATGTTTTAAAGACAGTTGTCAGAAGACATCTTTCTTAAATTATTTTATCTGAATGCTGACATCTTCTTTCCACAAACTTCAAATGATGACTGTGTCAACAAAAGGGTATATGAGTCCCTTCGAGAACTTAAATAAGCAACTCCAGTAATGACCCCATGTCTGGTAATGAACTAGCAAAAGGTGGGGAGGGAAGATGATCCAGCCATGTCAGCATTATACATCCTGTATTGAGCTATTTCAGGCATGGCTTTGTGTTTACCTTGTAGACTTTTATAATACTTTATAATGAGCTTTGAGTGATTGCTTACTGTTATTTGCCTAGAGACTCCATTCTAGCTGGTGACTTCCATTTGTGAAATAAAAGTGATAGAGAGAAATGAAAAGTCCCAACTTTTATACTGAGCTAGTTAACATACACTTAGATTGGTTTTATTAATGGATGCATTTAAATTGAAAGACTAACAACCTTCCTAGAGAAATAAGCTTTTGGCCATTGAAAGCTGTAATTTTTTTCTGCATGAAGATATATATCTATATATGTACTATATATATAGATTAATATATTCAGTTATCTATCTTGTTATATTGCTTCCTAAGGAAATTGTAGAAAATCATAGAAGAATTTTGAAACCTTTAGCTAGAATTTGTGCATATATGGCACATGTATTTTATTCTCTGAATACTGTTTTTATTTACCTGCTCTTTCTATGTTAAATATGAAAATGGACTTTGATCTTAAAAGTAGAAAGGCTGGATGAAGGTGAAAGAAAATTGAGATCCTCGACTTCACAATTATGAGATCCAAATATAGTTCCACAAAATAAAATGTCTCTGTAATCATATTTAACAAACTGCAATATGCTACAATTTGCATCAGATTCACTGCCTACAATGCATAGTTTGTTTCAAGAAGGCCTGCATGAAGTTTATAACAAAAAAATTGTTTAAGTGGAAATACATATGGATTCTCTGCAAAGCACGAATTTTGTCTTGCGAGAGAAATCAGGCCCAATATATCTGCTGTAATTGTGAGAGGTAATTATAAGATCTCCTTGAAAAGGACGTTTTTACAGATCTCGATTTGGCTTTCAGCATTTATGAATTTGAATTGACATCCTCAGCACAGTGCCAATTCCGCATGACTAGATTCATTCCACAAACGGAGTTTAAATGGCTGCGTATGTGCTACTAAACTCACCAGGACAGGATTTTGTGCAACTGTCAAATTGTTACCCTGGTGTGGTTTTGGGAAGAAGGTGATTTTAGCTGTGTTGTGCTTTTTGGCATCTCAACAAGATAGTTAAAATGATCTGGTTTATTTACCAGTATAGTTGTCAGGTTGTTTTAGACTCAGGTTAGCTTTTAGGTGACCAGGGAGCTTCTCAAGGGAGAAGAATCACTGTCCTTGTTTGCATGGAGTGAGAAGCCACCAATTTTTCTGGTCTCAAAGGAGCAAAATCATTCTGCTGTGCCTGTCCTTGGCTGTGGAGGGAGCAGAAAGATCTCCACACTGCTTGAATCCTGCAGCCTATAGATAGCATATCTGGACTTATTTACCATCTGACTGAGTTTCCACTAGAATGATAACTTTTAGCCCACTCCTCCTGATATATTTTCCTTCAAAATCTATCCTTTTCCCAGTCAAAAGAAACATAAAAATTTACTCAATCGGTGAGTAAACTTCCTCTTTCTTAGCTGAGAGTTCTACTAATTTCCCAGAGAGGAAGCCTGGGAGCTAACTGGAGACCATCAGTGTCCAGCATGCTCTTGCAGTGAAGATGGCCACCTTATACTTGGTTATCAAGTGTAGCCAGTATGTCAAGAAAAGTAATTGTTCTCCTCTCTTCTTCAACACTGGTGAGATTGGAGCATTTGGTCCAGTTCTGGGCTCCCCAGTTTGAGAGAAGCAGCTGAGCGAGTGCCGGGAAGGCGACCATGGTGGCTGGGGGCTGGAGCACACGTCCTGTGCGGATGGGCTGTGGGAGCTGGGCTGTTCAGCGTTAGTATCAGAAGGAAATGGAAGGATTTTGTTGGGGTCTCCAGCTACTTCAAGGAGAACTTTAGAGAAGACTTTTTTCATGGGGGTGCTGCAAAAAGACAAGGGAACCAAAGTCCTAGGTTGCAATAAGTAGAAGTCCGTCTGTAGATAGCAGGAAAAATAAAGTCACCGTGAGAGTCATTAAGCACTGGAACATATTGCTCAGCGTGGTAGAGAGTTTTCTAGCCCTGAAGATGTTGAAAGAACACCTGGATAAGGCCCTGAGTAACCTGTTATTATTTTTTCCCTGAACAGGGTTTTGACTAGATGACCTCCAAAGGTCCCTTTCAAAAAGTTCAATAGTTCTGAGTCAGAATCAAAGAACCATTAAGGTTGGAAAGGAGATCCAAGATCAAGTCCAACCTTTGACTGAGTACCACTATGCCCACTGAACCATAGTGTGACAGACTAGATCTGCCTTGTGCCTCCTATACTTTTCTACAACCATTATCACAGTATTTACAGCCAATTTCCATTCAAGTTCACTTTTGATTCTACTTCTCTATTTTAACAATAAAAAGTTAGTTTTGGTAAGTTTTAAGTGTAACACAGTATTTTGTAGGGTGAAGTTACAAGTCTGTAATTCTTTAGCTGCCTTGTGAGTCCGTCTTGTTTCAGCTTTGCATGTAACAAGTTACAGCAAATAAAAGCTGAATCCAGTTTTGTTGAACTTAGCAATTTTTTAATGTGTGCAGATTTTAGATGGGGAGCAATAAGCAACCATACTCACTGGAACGTATTATTCCAAAAGTTTGGAGTGTGTGTCTTGATTTGCATGCATTATCTGATTGAATACTTTTTCTCTAGGCCTCAGTGTGTTCACTTACTTATAAAGAGGTATGTGCTACTGAGTTTCTTGATTTAGCATTTAGTTTTGCCTTGATGGGATTGCAAACATGGGATTTGTTCTTGCATACAGTAATGTTGGCAGCCTACGACATATGCATTGCATGTAAAGGATATTGAAAAGTTATTTTAGGTGATAATGGTGATGGTAAAGTGTCAGAAACCACCTAATAATCTGATCATAACTAACTATAGAGATGCTTTTAAAATATTTGCAAAATTCTGATAAGTTGGATTAATATGGCAGCTGCATTTTGAGCATATGAAAGAAATTTATCTGAACAATTGTTAGTAGTGATGGTCGCTTAAAGCAGATTCTTAATGGAAATTCTAGGAGAACCCTGAAATTTAAAGAAATTTGAAGGTATTATAACTGGTATGGACAGTTTTGGACAATTTTTTGCAGTGACTTAAGTGTTTTCATAGATAGGTCATAGTGTCCCATGTTTTCACATATGTATGGATTTTAATTTAGCAAAAAACAAAGCAGGTAGCTTAAGTCTTACTTCATTTATACTCTCAGTACTAATTTCAGTGGATAACCATGTTTGTATATATCTTCTTTAAAATTATCTTTGTTGGGTGGTTTTCTGTGGCTTTGGAAAAGATACACTGATGTTAGGATTGGTCTTTCATTCTCCTAGTTCAGTGTGCTGTGGTGCTTGTATTTACTTACAGTGCCAGTGGCTACTCATTTTTTAATTTGTTATTTAATGCCAGATTAGCATTTTCTAATGATGTTTGTAGTGTATAACCCCACATATATGACTATTGCTGTCAAAACTGAGAATCAGACCCAAGCAGTGTGGGAGACACTGAAGGAACCTGAATAAATTTGGTAAGGGTCTGACCATATCCCGAATGCATAGCAAGTTGCAGTACTTTTCATGATCCCTCTCTTCTTACTTCACTTCTCTATGAGTTTTGGAAACATGCATGTGGTGTGCATAACTTCAATAATTAAGAATTTCACTGATTTCAGACACATCATACCTCATACTGTAGTACAGCCTTCCAGTTGTTTAGTCAATGTGAATACTCACATCCATAAAAGTAGAATTAGTAGATTTTATTAGTATGTATAATATTCCACAAACTGGTGCGAAACGTAATCAGAACAAATAGCTTCCAAAACATGTTAAAAAAATCAGCTGGTGATCCTGTTTTGGTGATGTTTTTTCTATTTAAAACAATATGAATTAGCTCTAATTCTGTTAAGCACAAATAAATAAAATTCATACTGCAGAATTGGATCCAAATGACAGAACCAAACCCCTCAGTCTTGTGAAAATGCTCCAGAAATTCTCCTCTTCAACCTACAACATTGGTAACACTTTCAGGTGCTGGCTTGAAGGGAGACCAGCACTGTCAGTATGGGTGGGTGCTACATAGAATGGACAGGTTTGTGAAGGTCTGATTTGTAGCTTTGTTTTCATTAACACTGACAAATGGCACAAGTGTTAGGTTAGAAGGTTTGAAGCATTTGTTGAGTAATCAAAATGTAGTAATTATACACACAATTTGGTGGTTTTAACGACTCTTGACTTGCCTACATCATATAGGACTTGGCTGGCGCCAGGTAGACTTGGCAACAGCTCTGAAAGGTATGAGTCATGGGAATAGTTGGCAGATCCCAGAGATATTAGTACATATCTGAGAAGAAAAAAGTTCTTGACCTCTTTCAAGAAAGGCAAAGAGAAAACAAAGATCAAAAGTTAGAACCCTATTTGCTACTCAGTTTTGGTGTATTTTGAATTTCACAACATCATGGATTACCTGCTTGTTCAGTGGCCATGTAAATTGAAAATAAAGACTATTAAAAATCAAGTTACTAACTTGATTAGTAACTACATTGCTAAGGTAACTGTTGATTTGCAAGGTCATGGTGGGTTGTGTTACCCATTGTGGACATTTGGCTGGTACGATATAACAATTTTGTTTTGGGATTATTTTTAAATGGAGTATTTTTAACTGTTGTAGAGCAGATGATTTACAGAGGCTGTAAGCTGCTATGCATCTGCCATTGGCAAAAGACAGCTGCTGCTGCTGCTGTAGGCAATATAGGAATACCTGCTATGATTCACTTAGATAATGTTATGAAACATAACCTTAGAAGATCTGTTCACAGATACCTATAAACAGTTTCAAGGACATGAAAAAAAAATCAGTCTTGTAACTATTGTTTCAAAGCAGCCAAAACAATAATTGAACAAAAGAGATTTTTGAAAAAAAATAGATACAGGGCACATGAATACAAAATTAAAATCCAATACTGCTTACCTCATCTATTTCTAGTTACAGAATCACAGAATGGTTGGGGTTGGAAGGGATGTCTGGAGATCATCCAGTCCAACCCCTGTGCCAAGGCAGGGTCACCCAGAGCAGGTTACACAGGATCACGTCCAGGCGGGTTTTCAATGTCTCCAGAGAGCAAGACTCCACAACCTCTCAGCAGCCTGTTCCAGTGCTCTGTCACTCTCAAAGCAAGGAAGTTTTTCCTCATATTGAGAGGGAACTTACTGTCTTTCAGTTTGTGCCCATTGTCCCTTGTTCTGTCTCTGGGTACCACTGAAATGAGTCGACCTCATCCTCTTGAAACCTGTCCCTAGATGTTTGTATGCATTGATAAAATCCCCTCTCAGATTATGTCTTCTCTAGGCTAAATAGGCAAAATTAATGTTTACTTATATATTTTCTAATGTCTCTTGCTCTAATATTGAAGTGTTCTTCAACCTACTATTGTATTAATCAGTTTATTAAGAATTTGGTATCAGGTTTATGCACTTTTCTTTCACAGGCATTGCCTCACAACCAGCAATGAAAATATGATGTATTAGAAAGACTTTAAATTTTATATTTTATATCTGTGGGATGGTGTGGTCAAACAGGTTTTGTATTAAATTTTGGATATAAATTGTTATTCCATGAAGAAAAAGCTTGATTTCAGCTTTGGGAAAATGTATTTATTACCAGAATGAGTAAATAAAAAACCTCAAAACTTTTATAGTCCTAAGGTACTGAGGCTTCAATAGACTAAAAATGTATTAGGTTTTATATTCAGTTTTGATGTTCTGATTATATTGTTGAATCATGGCTGCTTCAGTTTACCTCTATCTAATTTCTTACATTTTCATATGAGCAGAAGAAAAATCCCAACTATCCTTTAGGATAGGTGCAGATCTATTGTGTTTGAATTGAAATATTAAAAAAAAAGCCTATACAAGTGTGTAGGAAGATATTGTGCCCTCAGTTTTTTACAAGAAGACCCCTTGGTTAATGGAGAACTTTGTTTAGAATTATTGGTATAATACAGCTCACTCAGTTCCTCTTAATTGATTTGACCACAATAACGGAACTTTTTTTTTTTTCATGAATTTCTTTATTGTTTTGAAAAATGTATGAAGAATGCATTTGGTGCTTTGCATATGTGGTGATTTCTATATATACTACAAAATGCTGACAGGGTAGTGATAAATTTGCTTCTGGCATTGAAGGGCTGTATCTTGAGGGGACTTTTCTTCTTTGGTTCTTTATTCACTGAATGCTATTAGTATTGTTTGTTACAATGTAGGATATTTATAACAGGAAACATCTGTGAAGCCGTAATAAAGAATAGTTTTCATAAAGCAGTTTTACATTATCCTTCTACCAGTATCTGATAACAGTCACATTTATCTGGGTGTAGGAATGTTCTGACAGGTGTAAGGGATAACTGATTGATATAAACTCACTACTGCATGAAAATGAACCTTTTGATAAAGACATCTTAGTTAGAACTGATAAGTAAAGTACAGAGAACATAACTGTCTGCTATTATGTATCATTTTATTACCTTTATGTTGATCTTGATCTTTTAAATGGATAGTAAAGCATTGACAAAAGATGACTGAATATAGACATTTGTATAATGTACCTTTAGCGGGAGCATAATCTTTAGATCAAGGACAACTTAACAGGCAAAGGGCTCATAATTCATTAAAATAGAGACACTATCTAGTTCATAACATGGAAAACTTAAACAATGCCATATTCTAAGGATTCAAAATTAATACTTTCTCTATTTTTTAAAATATAGCTCTACTTATATTTTGATGGATTAAGAGGCAGATGAAAGTGTTGGCTAAAAATTAAAAATAGTTAAGGAATTTATTTCCTGTTTTATCAGTTCCCAGAGCTTTTATGGACATATCCACGTTAACATCTCTCTGATATTAAGTTTCGAGCAGATGGATGCTGTGAAAATTATTACTTCATTTATAATGTTAAGGTAGAAATAAAAGTGTTTCTCTACTTATGTTTTTTCTGGGAACATGTTCTGGCTGTTAAGTATTATTAATACAGTATTCTGGTATTTTAAAGAAGAAAATGAGTGGAAACCTATGCTAATCTGAAATCCTGTAGACTCTAGAAATTGTTGTCTGGATTAAGAAATAGCATCTTTAATCAGTCTGTTGGTATCATGGAGTAAACATCAGGAGCTTTAATATTTTGGTATGTGTTGATTTAATTTCATATAGAAATAGGATCATTAAAATTAGCTGAGAAAGTTGCAATTAATAGGAAAATGTCATAGACTAAAGCACAAAGAAAACAGGTAGATACCTATAGTATTTTATCCTATGTTAAATATTATTTCAAAATGTTTGTGTAAATGTACATAGTCAAGCAACATTAATTTATGCTTATTTAATAAACAAATACAAGAAATCCAGTCCTGTACACTGTAAGTAGAGTTAGTATTTGCAATTTACTAATCATGCAATGAAACAAATACTTTTTTTTGTCTGAGGCTAGAACCTTAACAACTTAGTACTTGTTACCAAGGTGGTAAAGGCAATGATGAAGTCTAAAAATCACTAATAATTTGTGCTATTTCTTAACCACTGGTGGCAATAGTTTTTTCAACTTTAATTTCTTTTGAAAAAAGTAAATTTGAGAGTAAAAAATATATTTCCCATTGTAAGTCTTGATGAAATTTAAAACATTGTTTTAAAATAGTGCAGTTTTAATGCTATGCATGCATGGATAAATATTGCATTTATTGCCAGCTCATCAGAACCTGCTAGATTGCAGGTAATCTGATTCTTTCATTTACTGTGTATTTTAAATGAAACTAAGAGTATGGTTTTATGAAATATACTTAGAGTCTGTGCAATGAAAGTGGCCTCTTCAGTCACTGGTAGAACCTTGACATTTTATTTTTAATCAAAGAAATTTTCTGTCCTAAACTTAAAGGAATTTATGCACATGATTAAGCAATTTCTTGAATGAGGGCCTTCATTTTTACCAGCAGGGTACTTCATATGAACAGTAGTTTGTGCTGTGTAATTAAAACATGTTATCAGATTTGGCTTAATTAATGTTAAAACAAAACAAATGCTTGATGCCTGCTTCAAGGACATGGAAAAAAAAGCTTTCCTGCTATTCTTGATTTGTCATGTTGTGCCAATTTTGAAAATGAATGAATTACGTTACTTGCCATAGTGACAGATTCTTTTACCTGAAATGTTGTTCTGCATATAGCACTTGTCTGAAATCAGTTGTTCATATGCTAGAGAAGTCCATGTACGTCTTGTATGCAAATTATTATCTTTTAATCTGTTTATGAATACAGCAAGGTTGAGGTAGCAGAGGTCTGAAAAAATTAACATTGCATTATCTTTGATTTTTGTGGGGTTAAAACTTTCAGAGCATGCTAGTATTAATTGTGGTTAATTTTCCATATTTTTATGGTAACTGAAAATGAGGGGGGCGTGGAGTTGCCTTTTGATAATATACCATCTCTGTCCAAGATGCTACATCAGTGTGTCAGTGAAATTTTCACGTGTAAGAAATGATCCACCTCATGTGACTCTTATCTCTTCTTCTCCAGCGGCCAGTAGTAAAATTTGACTTGCATGAAATGGCAGGAGAACTATGTGACTGTTTATAAAGGTTGTTCAAGAATCTTTGAAACCTATCAGCATATACATAATTCACATTACTTCTTCTTTTGGATCTTGATCCTTCTAATACGTGTTTAGTATTTGCATGTTGTTTTAATATTTATGTTCTGAGCCCAATAACACAAGTGACATAACATATTTATTACTTATTTTTAAAACTAAGGAGAGCTATGCTTATAAACTCAGTTTTTCACGTCACAGAAAGTATCATGCCTGTTGGTGATACACGTAAACTTGATAAAAAGGTTTAAGTCTAAAGAAACAGAACAGCAGAATTTTTTGTTGCACTTGAAGTCATTGTCCATTTAATTAAAGAATAAGGCTTACCAGACATGGGAATAGAGGACTTTGACATATATGGTGTTAATCGGACAACCTTGAAGAAAACTAAAATTTTCTTCCAAGAATGAAGGTTTAAAACACAAAACAGGAAAAACCTAAACAAACCCAAACTAACTCTTTACTGGAGAAAATATTTTTGAATTTTCAAAATGGAATTCAGCTTTTTGAAATAATTTCTTTCAGAAAGAGATATAAAATCCTGGTTTGCAACAGCACTGATCCACACCTCCCTAATATATCATTAGAGGGATATAATTTTAAAAGTGAAACTTAATGAGGGAAAAAAAAGAAAGAAAAAGGAAAATCCTGTAAAAGTATAGATAAAAAACAAACCTAAACCAAACCACAGAGATGATACTTTAGAATTCTTTAGTGGAATTGCATCCTAGCAAAGGCTGATTAGAATAAATGAACCCCTCCTGACCATCAGCTCTCACTGGCTTAGAAGCTGAATGCTGGAAGTATAACATATATTAGCTTTGGTGCTTTTTTCCCCCTCTTTTTTCCTTTTTTTTTTTTTTTTTTAATTTATATTTTTGCAGGTCTTGGCAATATCTGAGAGACCTTGTTTTCATTTCTGGTCACCACCTCAGCAAACTAATCAATGAGGCATGAACTGCTATCTGCAGAGAAAGAAATGAAAAATAAACCAGAGATAATCCTTCAGTTAAAAGGTTATTCTGTGCGATAAAAGCTATTTTGTTAATTTATTTACTTACTGGTACAGTGAGATAAAGTGAGGGAACAATTAGGGAATTCTAGTTGAAAGGATTTAAAAGGGCAATGACGACTTAATATTTTAGGTTATTTGATTGACAGTATAGTTGCACAGATATCTTAAACTAAAAAAAAATACAGTTTTCAGTGAATCAAAATTCTGTTCGGGTCAATTAGTATTTTCTGCTATTAGTATTTTCTCTACTAATCATATCTTCATGCTCACAAATATTAATTTAAATTCATATTTTATTTTACATGTTAATTTGTTTAAATAGGATACTAAATTGTTTCTGTAAAGTGTCTGCAGTAATAATTGTTTTTCATATTTTATTCTTATTTTTCGTCTCTTCATATTTTCTCTTCTTCAAAATGTACTGATGTGCATAAAAACTTCATTATTTTTTACTTATATGTAGTCTAGTAGAGTATATTTGTAGTTTGCAGACTACTATGTGCTATTAAATTTGGGTTAACGAAGCTAATTAAAAATTATTTTAGTACTCAGGTGGTTATTTCTGTCTATAAACATCAAGTCTAAGAAAATGATTAGTAAAATCTTTACCTAACGTTGCAGGAATAGTTTATTTTTTCCCAGTGTCTTGTTGAAAATTCGAAAATTTAATTTATTTATCAAATCTTCCTAGCGTGCAAGTTTGCATTTTGGTTTGTAATTCTGATTAGTTTCAGACAGTCTCATAACAAAACTAATACTTTGCATGCACATCTCTACCGATTCACAGACATTTTGTGAAGCAGAGCTGCATAGAAGTATCTCTCTCCAAGTCTTTCAGGAGGGTTCAATCTGTGCTTAGGAAGAGGTAGCACAGTGAGCAGCCCCTTCACCTTTTGGAAGTGGACAATACCTTGTAGCATTCTGTATATGCAGAATAATCTAATTTAAAGAGATTCAGTTGTTGATATGTTACAGCTCTGTCACTTTACGGGACTGAGGATTATCATTGCCAAGAAACTTTCTGTTTCTCTTTTGAATCTTCATCTTTTCATCTGCATAAAGATTGGTCTTTCCTTTTTTATTCTACTTGGAGAGCTGTTTTTCACTCTGATCTTCTCTTTCTCACTTCCATTTTTATGAAGCCCATTTTTTCCCAAACCTTGAAATTTGCACCTTTTTTATTATTTTTAGCGTAGGAAGAGAAAATATTTTATGTTGCTCAGTTCTATTCTCTAATTTCTTACAAGTTGTAGAGACACTGACCTAGGTCTTCAAAATTAGAAGCAATTTCTGCACAGATGGGTTGGCCAGACCGTCTGTGAGCTATCTGGGTATACTACAGTTACCACAGAAATCAAAGAGAGAAAAGGGCTCATGACCATTGTTGCCAACCAACAGTGGCACAGTAACCATGCTGGAAGGGTAGCAAGCAAATCCTCTTTCATGTCAAATCCAGGCAGTGGAGACTGTAATAAATTTCAGTGCAACCTTTGCGCCACCTTTCCAACACAGAGGCTCTTATCTGTTTGCTCGCTGCCTCCACCTCGTGGAACTGGCTCACCTGCTGCAAGTTACAGTTTTCCAAAGTGATAGAGTCAGAAGAGGCGGAGCAAGTAGGTTCAGCTTGGCTAGTTGGAATTAGAAATGGATTGTCAAATCTTGGTCAAGACCATTTAGAATTAATGAAAAAAGTGAAAAAAAAAATGAGTAGCTGAATAAGAAAACCCAACATGCTTGGAGGAGGGTGGTTATTGTAGAGCAAGTCTGGAAAACTGTGATCAGAAGACGTCTTCCAATCCAGTAGTCAGTGGCAGCATTGCACTAACCATCTCTTCTCCCTCATCCCTCCCCCATAAAACATCTTTATTTCATATTTAAGATCTGTGTTTTTCTAACATAATCATTCGTATTTATGTTAGCACCCTTGAGTGTTGGCTGTCTTGCAAATACACTAGACTAGAAGCTGTTCTGAAGGACTAGTGCTTGACATGTCCAGGCAAACAGGATCCTAATAGGAGGTATTGCTGGTACACATATATGCTCAAGAGACTAATAGTCAACATTTACATTGCAATTATAAACTGCCAAATTTGGGTAGTTTGTGTTGCACTTTGTGCAATACAGCATTGCACCTGTTAGACTGTGACTTCATTATTTGAAAATTCACATGCACATGCAGAGTAGACGTGCAAAAAATTTAAGGCTAATTTGACTAAAGCATTTTCAGTGATGGGATTCCAGCATAAGTGTTAACTGGCTCTCATCCCTAAATAAGTTTTAGCAAATATAAGACCCTTTTGAGCTAGAGATTGCATTTTTCTTCTGGTCAGAGTGGTCACACACTTGTTTGCAACCCGAATAAGCTGAAGTTCCTACATATCATTATTGTGACGGATTTGGTACATGATCAGAGTGTGTGCAGTCGAAGTGGAGTGGCCACCACCTTTGAAAACACGGTTACAGAAAGAGAAGAAATATGAAGATCAGAGAATCTTAAAATCATTCAGGTTAGAAAAGACCCTTAAGATTATCAAGTCCACCTGTAAACCCAACACTGCCAAGTCCACCACTAAACCATGTCTCTAGGCATCTTATCTGCAGTCTTTTACACACCTCCAGGGTTGGTGGCTCAACCACTTCCCTAGGCAGCTTTTTCCGATTCTTGACAACTTTTTCAGTGAAGAAGTAGAGGTGGAGACTCTTCTCTCCCATTGCCAATGTTTAGTAGTCAAAATGAGATTGGGGGACCTACTGGGTAGTGGTAAAATTCTCTCTCTGAGAAAATGCAACAAGCTGGTCAGCAAGAAGACTAATATCACAAATAGACACTCTTCATCTCTGTTGAAGCTATTCAGGTACATGGAAGGGAATGAAAGAGTTCTTGGACAAGAGAAAAAAAAATGAGCATGAATCTGTGTCATGATAAGGAAATTCATCTAGAAGGCAAAAAGTTGAGTGCTAATCTGTGCTTAAATAATGTTTTATTGTAAACTAAGCCAAATCTGTAGACTACAGCCAGAAATCCTTCACTTAGATGAATGGTCTTGCTAATGTTACTTTTTTTCCCCCCTCTCTTTGTAGTGTAGTAGATCTCTCAGTCTCTTCTTCAGTCTCAACATTATTATCCTGACCTGTCTAGAGGATGATGATTATTTTTCTTTGTAATAGAGTGGAGTTGTATGGCTCTGCTTCAGCTAAAAAGTCGTTCTGTCTGTGTTTTGCATTCTGCAGAAGTAGTCTATAGTTATGATGATTGCATACAAGTTAGTGACTGTTCCTCTTTCTGCAGTAGCTGTGTTAAAGGTTAAAGCCACTTAATGGTTAGGTGACTAGGGTCTCTATACAATAACCACTGTAGCCTCAAACACTTCCCCGAAGTGATTTATACCTAAAAGAAAAGGGGATGAATAGATATTGGAATGTGTCTCACTCTTCAGGGAAGTGTCATAAATTACTGACATCCATGGAATATATACTTCTTCAAAAGTTGGGTTGGTTGAAAAATATTTCCCCTTAAAACTTTTGAAAAAAACAAAAGTCTTTATAAGTGAATTTTTTGTAAAATGACTAGAATATGTTGTAATGCCATATTTACTATTTGAAGATTGACTTATTCACAACTTCAAAATATATTTTGCTTGCTTTTTGCCTGGACACAGAAGCATAGAAGTAAGCTATTCAGCCTCTAAAAAATAACAATATATATTTGAAACATCATCACAGTCTTTTCAGAACTGATGGGAAATTGTGTCACATCTAATACATTATTTATCAACCTACAATTTCAGGAATAACAAATATCTTAATTAGTGGAATTAATCAATTATGCTTTCATACATTAGTTGCCTGTAGTCCTCTATAAGGAAAAAAAAAGTTTCTTCTTTTATTCTACCTTTTTAAAATGTGGTTATCATGCTCTCCTTCTTTCAAGCATTTAGAACAAAGTCCTGATAATTTAATTACATGCCTCATTCAAATGCAGGATCATATGAACCTGTAATGGCTCAAATAATCTGTTTACTAATAATTCATCCAGTAGTGCTTTTTTTTTGAAGGGAGAGGGGAAGGGAGAACCTTATCTGCAATTTCACTTTGGTACAGTATTATAAAAGAATAACAATATAGTTGTACAGTCTGCCATTTAGTTCAGTGTTTTTTTGGGTGCATTTAAGCTATTGAATTAATCTCACTTTTAAACAATAGAATATAATACTTTAATAGCTTGCCTCTGCACTGGCTTTGTGGGATGCTGAAATTAGTATTATAATGCACTGTGTATAGTTTCTGCTGAATCTGATTGCTTTAGCAGCAGTCAGGTTGATAGTATCAGGTTCCAGCTTGCTGGGTCAACATGGACCCAGGCCATTAAAGGAGAAAGGTTCAGGGAAAGTTCATTTCTATTGTTTTACCATGGTTACAAAACAGAAAAAAAAAGGAGAAATCCTGCATTTGTAACTTATTGCTTCCTTGGGCCCTGAAGGTAGTATGATCTTTTTTTCCTCTTAAATTGAACACAGAAATATAAACCTCCTGATTATCTGTAATATAAACAAAAGAATATTTTCTGATCACTTTTAAAGTAAAGCACAGATGTTCTGAATTGACTGCTGATGTCATTAAACAAAGTGTTTGTATTCATTTAATTTGATCTCCCAAACTGTTAGCATTTAAATTTGTTACTAGGTCAATAGAAAAATTAAAACTTCATAGCAGCCTTATAATACTGACTTTTGTTTACATAATTTTTACTTTAATTAACTCACAGTGAGCCTGTTGAAATAAGTATGTTTGCTTTTTCTCTAAAATAGAACCCGTTCATTGAAGATTTTCTTTTTATTGTGATTATAAAATGAAGAAACATTTTCATGAAAAAGCATGAGCTTAAATATCATCATATGTGTGTAACATTTATGGCACAGTTGTAAACCACTTGTGAGGTACCATTGCAAAAGGGTTTAAATTTTAAGATAAATATGTTTGTTACGTATATAATGGAAAAAAAAAGAATGAAGGACTTAGCACAACATTAGTATGTTATACACAAGAACTGGTATAACAGGTGAATCATGTAGTGGCTGTAATATAGAATAAAATTTGGTATTTGTACCAACATGAAGAAATTCTGCAAAGCAAATGGTTTCACAAACATTTCTCGTAATGGAAGGATTTGCATGAAATTTGACTGAACTCTGAAGGTTGTGACACAGCATAATATTTAACAATATGTTTTTATTTATAAATGCTTTTATGTATAATTCTCATAAGATGCTTTTTGGGTAAATGAAGCCATTTTTAGTCCGAGATAATGGTATTCAATAGAATGCTAATTCTGGAAACCAGCTTTCAGGGGTGAGTTTATATTTGTTATTTTCCAGAGTTGCCTGCTTCTATTATTATTAACTGTGATCTCATTAAGAAAAACAAATTTCACATATGCTAAGCTGGGCCAGGATGAATGTGTATTTTAATTTAAGATCTTTGGGGAACATACAGATAATATTGTTGACTTAGTATGAATCATTAATCTTCCAAGACAGTGCAAGGCACAGCTCTTAGGGTCTGTCTACCCAAAGAGGTTTACAAGAGAGGTCTGTGGTCATTTGAAAAATTTATCTCACTATAAAATTGCGATTGACTGAATTGATATTTGAGTCTTAACAATCCTCATGTGGAAAGGAAGTAAAAAGGGAAAATGTTTGTTTGGCATATGTGAAAGTTAGAAAAAGTTAGAGTGCAAGGAGTACTAGGTAAACTCTATTACCCTTTGTTTATCCTTGACTACACTTCTAGGTTTGGTATCCATTAGCAAATGACATCTGGTTTTTCATTTGATTATGGTGCTCGTTTTCTTCTTAAATGATTGTGTTAATGTTGTGGTGCCCTGCTAATCACCTGCAGGGATTGTAGTCTGTGTGTACGCATACTGCACAAACAGATAGGCACACACATCTGTGGATGTGTGTTTGCATACAGAATCATAGAATCATTTAGATTGGAGCCATTAACCGAACCCTGCCAAGTCCACCACTAAACCATGTCCCTAAGCGTCCCAGCTACATCTGGGAATGGTGACTCAGCTTCTCAGGACAGCCTGTTCTGATGCTTGATAACCCTTTTGGTGAAGAAATTCTTTCAAATATCCAGCCTAAACCTCCTCAGACTGACAGATCTGTAATTCCTAGTATGAAGATACTATAATGATCAGTCTTGAAGAGTGTGGTTCTGTCATGGTGGGGAAATGGAGAATACTCATCTTCCACCATTTAGTTCTTAGTGATAAGAGTCATGGAAGCTGGAGTTGAGCTGTTTGCATACTGTGTGTTTCTCTAGTCCAGCTGAGTAGTGCATAGTCTTGCAGCCCAGTGGGAGAGAAGGTGGCAGTCAGTACTTACTGAAGAGAACGAAATCTAGATTGATTCCTCCTTTGATTTAATGTGCTGTGGGGTGAGAACACCTGTTTCCTTGGTACTGTCAGCCTGGGGACTCTCATGCGTGGAGAGTGTGCTGTGCTAAGTGGCCTGTATACACATGTATGTGTGATATACATTACACTAATTCAAGCAAACGTATCTCGTGTGAGGACTTACTGTGTGAGAGAGAACACTCTTGCAAGGACTACATCTCCTACTCACAGGAGTCCAAAGCATGCCCTGTCATTTTTTCCCCCTCTTAAATTGTTAAATAAACAGATAAATGGGAACAAATGACTGCTTTACTGTTCCACATATTGCTTAAAAACTTTAGAATTTTTATCTCATTTAAAAGATAGTGTAATGAAGATATACTGAGAAATAAAATGAGAAAGCAATGTTACAAACATATTATACTTTGCCACTTCATAGAGTTAAATTAAAACAGAATATATTTCTTTTCCATTTCAAGAAAATTTAGAGAAGGATAATTGATTGATACAAAATTCTTCTAATTTGCTCTTCTTCAAATATTGATAAATTTTTGGAAAAACTGCATGAACACACTATTCAGTTAAAGCTTGGGAGCGCTTTTGTGTTGGTGAGCTATAAAGTCATGGAAACATCACTTTGACTGTCAGCCAAGCATGTAACCAAGCACATTTCTGGACAGGATAATGTCTAACTTGATTCTTGTTCTGTAAAAGGGACAGTCTTTTTTTTCTTTTCCTTAAGAACCTGATCCATTACCACACAAACCCAGTTCTGCTGAAGTACTTACAAACAGCATAGGAAAGCATATAGTTTTGTCAAGTAGGTCTTTCTTTAGTATCATCTATAGTACTGGATTGAGGCTTGAAACAGCAAAAGCTCAAACGAAGTGTCCAGCAAATATAATGTCTTGGGGCAAACTCTAGCACTGATGAAAATGTATCTTTTAGTTTGATCCATGAAAATTTGATCACCACATCTAACATTCAGAGAACATCAGCCAGAACAAAATCAGGGAAAAAACCCTCTTTGTATTAGTATATTTGATGATTTGGATGATTTTTCATTCCTGAGCCCTTAACTTGCATCTTATATTTTCTGAGCTTTTCTGTGTCTGAGCAAGACAGAGTGATAGAAAAGTAGGGTTTTGTTGGTAAGAAAACAGAACAAAAATTGAGGTTTTTCTTTGAGAAAAGGAGGAAATATGGCAAACCAAAATATAATTGTGAATTGGCACCTACTTTAACTCTTGTCTTACTTGACTCTGGGCATAGATAGAAAATCTGTTTGTAATTATTGTGATTAATTAGTATTTCATTATCATCTGAACGTTCAGTCAGGATTTGTTCTTGTGCTATGAGCTATATGGCCAGAGCCAAAAGAGAGCTCTGTGTGCATGGTGTGTATGGAGATGTGCCAAGCACAGTGTATGTCAAGCAGATATGATATGGATGTGCATACTGGCCAGCTATGCCCCAGGACAGTGTGCTGCAAGTCTTGGTGCCATTTTGCCCATCTTGGAAGTTGTATTCCTGTCTAAAATTCCCACATGAAATTCTGTGGTATGTGTCCCATGCAGCTGAAGATGTGACTTCCTAAAAAGAAGAATGAATTGGATTGGAGGTTTCTTATTGAGAATTCATTGTTGAGAATGCATTTGTAAGCATTAGAATAACTTGATGAATTTGGTAATTTTATTTTGGGGATTCTCTTTCTATCTAAAGTGAGATGCTTTTGAGGATCACATCTTTTCAGACACAATGAATTTGAATGAATTTCAAAGTCTAATGTCTTCATCAGGTACTTTGAAGATGGGAGGTAAAGGGACTAGTAGAGCATGTGTAACTTTTCCAGTCACAGAGTAAATATAGTATATCCATATTAAAATAAACTTCTCAGTAATTGATTTAGGCTTTTCTATAGAGTAGATTCTTTGATGTCTTCCTATGTAATTCTGTTGTATGAAGATTCATAATGGAATTACCATAATTACAATGAAATATAAATAATCATAATAACAATTAAAAAAAAATCAGAAGTATAAACATTTTTCAGGTCTGTTATCTAAAAACATACTCCTTGCACTACTTTTTAGAAACGCCTGATTAACCTTTCAGTGTTTCCTTCGGATAACACATTAGAGGCAGACTGTTATTTCTGATAGGACGGACTTTACGTAAGGTAGTTAAGGGACAGCTTGGGGAACTGGCTGCATTTCAGGCCTGCAAATAATTTACCTTCAAACATGGACTAAGTGTTATGGCGACATATTTTAAGGTGTCACCAAATTGGATCCTCTCTAGCTTGATGGAAATGCACTGAATGACTTCTGAATTGTTGAAAGGATAACAAATCAATGTCTTTGCTTGAATCACTGTAATATTTCCACTGTAGACAGTACTACAGTACTGTCTGGTTTTTTATGGTTCTTTTCTTTAGGACTTAGGAGTCTTGGACTGGTATTCTTTATTGTTCAAATTACTACAGTACTACTGCTTTGGAGGGAAAACTGTGCTGCTGTTCATATGTTTATAGATGCTGCTCTGCAAGGAAATGGGAGGTTGATTGTTTCTGTTCCTTGCCTTGCACAAGGAAAATAAAATACAAATCCATTTTACAATATTCTGTAATAGAGTATAATGGCCAAGCAAGTTTACATCTAGACTTGCAAGGGTGGAACACTGTAACACACCAGGCATCTTGATTTCACAAACAGAGTTTGGAGACTGGGTACTCAGATCAGTTTTTTTGACTGTAGTAAATTTCATTTTTCCTTATGAGTTCATATTTTGCTCTATTTTGGAAGTAAAGTACATCTAGAGTACACACAAGGATTTAATTTAAGGGTATCTACAAGGGTAATCCCTGCCTTGTAACTCTTGATCTGCATGGGTTTTCGGTGATGAGCATTGTGCTGTGTGTTGCACAGACCCATGGCTGTACTGAGAGCTGGTTACTGTCCCTAACAATTTGAAGTGGGAGTGGCAGATATGAAACTAGTATTGTGTGTATTCTTTAGTTTCTAGTTTAGGACTTGCTTATTGATATCAAATAGAAGTGCACTCAAAGAGTAGACCCACTCATTCTGACCCCAGACATCATCTGCTCAAAGAATCTTGTAATTTTTAATGCTCAGTACTCATCAGAAGATTAATACTTATTTTGTATTTATAGATATATGCAAACACAGATCACCTTATTTAAAGATTTAAATTCTTGATTTTAGTGGATACTGCATGGCTACCATCAATCTGTGTTACTCCAGCTGAACAGTTACAGCTGTACAGACTAGGATAGAGTCTTTTCAGTATTTCATACCACTACTGTTACTCTCAAATGTACAATAAAAGTCACTTTCAAGCTTTTATTTAGGCGGTTCCAGCAATTCTTTGGAAGTGTGCGGTTAATGAGTGTGGGTTTTCAGAATTAAAAATAAGGTGAATAAAGGGCAGTGAACATTAACCATGGTCTCTGGCAGAAGCGAGTATAAAATTTTTCATAGTGCGTATAAAGAGTTTTTTAAAGGGCAAAGGGTTTAAGATATAGGCAACTTCATTAAAGAGGTGACAGTTCACTTGTTTCAGCATTTCATACAAAGACTTGTGGCCAATTAACTGACGAGTGCATTCAGATATTACAGTGGATACAGTGATACAATAGAACTTCATTATCAACTGTTATGAATAAAAATAGCATAATCATTAATGCACTGCCAGGAGAACCAGAATATTTTCACTAAATACCTTGAATAGTACAGTATTTTTTTTTTAAGTTAAATCATCATCATCGACATGTTTATGTATCTTATATTTAATACAGATGCTAATGAGCACTAGCTGTGTGATTCCTGAAGCAATGGTGGGCCTGCACCTTATGAAGCAATGGTGGGCTTGCTTTATGTTGTAGTGTTTCTGCTCTTTTTTTGAAAGTGGTTCTCAAAATGGCAACTGCTCCCTTGTATGTCCTGATGGAAAACAAATCAGATGATATTTTTTCTGAAGAAGTTAAACAAAAATTTCTTAAATAAAGATAGTTACTTATGAATGGTTACATATTTGTTCAAAAGAGGAGTATGCTGTTATATGACCTGTTTTTACTTTGAATCTAATTGGTTATTTGTACATGCAATTATCTGATTTATGTTCACAAATTTGTAATTACATGTGCAAGTCATATGCAGAGATGAATACAGATGGTTGGAAAACAAGCCTTGAAGCAGGACTCTTCATTCCAACTAAAGTTCATACATTTAAATCATTGTTTCAGGCCATATGCAGACTCTAACAGACATAACCACAAGAGTTAGGCTTGCTTTACATTAGGAATCATCTCAGCAACTTGAAGTAAAAACTTCTGTAAAAAAATGAAAGCTTAAAATTTTTTTAGATTTGTGTCATTGTGGATCAAGCCTGCCTTTCTGGCCTATTAACTCCATGCTTGACATTTTTATAGTATATATAGTAGATGATGTTTTGGGGGGATGTTTTTAGAATGAAAAGCCTAAGAAAAAATGAAAACAGTTGAGGAAAAAATAGGCTTTGCATCTGTTATAGTTTGGGGTTTCATGTGGGTGAATAACACTGTTAGAAGCAATCATTTAGCTTGCATATTTAAATTTTGGGTGGGGTTTATGCTGTAAGGTTGAGTGAAATGGGAAAGGCATCTGTTATAACTTGACAGAAAGAGCATTTTGTGGGAAGCATGCACTTTATATCACTGCTTTTTCCACTTTTTTTTTTAAATTTTTTTGGTAGTTGCAGAATTCTGAAAAGACAGCAATATAAATAGAGGAAATAAATATGATTTTCAAGATTTTCTTGTTATTGTTTTATTGTTATTTTCTTGTTTTCTTGATATTGCCAGTATTCCTAAATAACTTTATTCAGGATCACCAGTGCTGCGATTTCTGAGTACTGTTTCTAAAGCAAGGTTTATATAATGAAAAAAAAAAAAATCAATATGGTTTGAATCTATCCATGAGTTCTCTTTAATAATTGCATTTCATTGTTCATTGAGACTTATTTTCAACTCTAGCTTGTATGGCTGTCATCATCAGAAGCTTGTGTTTCACAGTTATTACATAATCATGAGAGCCAACATACACATTTTAAGAACTTTCAGGAAGATCTAGTGTTTCAGCTAATTAGATGAAGCGGTGAGCTTTTTGACTTAATTTACTTCTGACATCATAATCCTGCCACCCAACAGAATTAGCTTCATTTCTTATCTATTTTTCCCTTTCCAACAGATTATTTACAGATCTCAATTTTATTAAGAGAACAGGCGTATGCCAGTAATATTTTGAGTTTATGTACAATTACAGCTGTATTTAAATCTGGTAATGTAACTTACTCCAGTAACACTCAGATTTCTAACTGGTTTTATTTCATTTCTTGCCCTTCAGATCATTCATATATTCAAGTAATATGATAAGTCACAGGGAATCTTTTTCTTACATTCTTTCATTGTGTTTGTAGTAGGACTTCAACCATCAAGGGAGAACTGGCAGGTGTTGCTGTGATATATATTTTATATATTCTTGCACTCTTGTACCTTGTATCTTAGACTCTTGTATCAAGAATATTAGTAATCTTGCTGAAAAGCAGAGTGATTTGGACTGCGGTGTTGAGGAAAATGGAAATGACGTGGTGTTTACATGACAGTTCTGTTAGGAAAAGAAATAATTTAACAAGGTCTTCTCTACCCCAGCAAAAGAGTAGAATTCAAGGACCAACCTGTGTTCTTGTATTACTGCGGTAAATGACTTTGGAATGGGATATGAAGTAAAATATATTTTCTTCCATTTATTTTTCTTCCACTGATAAGCTGGTCATGTCTGACCCAATATCCACTTTTTGGCCATTTTGGTTCAAAAATAGCAGTAAAGTGTTCTGTTGCTGAAATGCAATAATATTTCATCAGCATGATTTCTCCACTGCTCACTCCTGTAACACAACCTAATTCTTTTGGACATCATTCATACACTTCTTTATGAAGATTTTGAAACAGATCTTTGTATTTATTTTTATCAGCATTGTTTGCTGTCTCAGTAACCTCTAATATATCATGAGTTCATCACTAATTATTGCGTGAGAACATTTTCTGTTTAATTGTGAGAAGAAAAATAAATTTAAGGTAATTGCACTGAGAGTTTTATTGTTTTACAAGACTGCTGCAAGTAAAAAGGACATGGTGTGATTTCTGATGGTTGTTTTACTAACTGCCAAAATAAATGTATGCTCTGTCATAGAATTGCATTTTTACTTTGTTCTTGAGTGGGAGCAGAAGGGGAAGACCTAAAATAGTAAAGTATAAGGTTTGGATCGATGTACTTTGTCATTTTTTTTCCTTTAAAATGCTAGTTCAGTGCATCAGAAATATTTATGAAGGTTACCTTGGCAAGTAAGTGTTTTCCAAGCAAAGGAATTAAATTACACAAAAGGTTTAGTCAGTCTTCCTAGACCTTATTTTTCAGTACTGACACACCCTTGGCTCAAGTCTTGCGAGTGTGAAGGCTGCACGTATGATGAGAGCTGCATAGAAGCTATCCCAAAACCCAGAAATACCATGTGGGAAGAGTCCACTGCCTGTGGTTGCGGGTTGTCACAGGGCATCCCTGTCTTTGTATTAAGTCGCAAGTGACATCTTCGGCCCTTTTGCAGTGTCCATTTTGTGGTGAACGCATAACTACTTCCAGTGGCTGATCACCTCAGTTTCATTCAGCCAGCTGCTTTGAGGTCAAAAGTTCTGTGTCAGGCTTTGAAGCACTAAGGGGAGGTGGAACAGATGAGAAATAAAGCACAGATTTTCAAAATGTACCTAAATGAGATGCATAAACGCTGATGTAGCTAAAATTGGTGTTGATATTCTAAACTGTTTCAGGCAGTTCTGAGAACTTAAAAAATACATTAAATGAATACACCAAATCCTTCTTACAGATTTGCTACCTATCACTTCTGGCGTGTAACTTTTCCTGCCACTCCTCAGTATTACTGATTATAAAACTGCCTGGCCAATGGTAACTTCACTGCCTCATGTATGCCCAGCTACAGATGAGGACAATATTTCTGTGCACTAAACTTGCTCACAGACAAGATTAAAAATAAACCTTTACATGTAGAAAACAAACCCTGAAATTAATTAATTTTAGCTGGAAAGGCAGTTTGCCTTCTTACTACTGGTTAAGACTTGCAGTTTTCTTTAGGGGTGCTTCATGTATTTAATAAAAATAATTTTAAGGGGTAAAGCTTTATTAATCAAATGTTAATATTGCATAATTGTTCCTCAAAATCAGGACATGAGAAAAATAAATCACAGCATTATCTCAACATTTCTGAACACTTTTAGTTTCCTAGCACATGTTTTGCCATGCAATTAGTCATCTGTAAAATGATAGTGATGCGCTCTGAGAATCATATACTACTCATGAAGAGTTTCAGCTGTTTTGGAGCCAAACCCTCCTTGGTGCTCAAAGGTCTTAACAGAAATCAGTAGGAGGTCTACTTATCTAAGGCTTTCAGGGATGAGACCCTTAAATTTTACCATCAAGTCTGTCTTCTGGCAGATAGTAATAAGAACTGAATGCAGCCTGGTTACATTTAAAGCCAAGCAGATAAGCCCATAGTATTGTCCTGTTGTCTCTTTCCATGTGATTGTACAGGGCCAGGTTTTCTGTTGATGATGTCTGCTTTTAATTGTTTAGCACTATCAAAACATTTCTAGGAGCGAGCTCATACTTGATAATATAACTGAAATTATGTAAAACTTTAAAAATATTATCAAAGCACAATATTTTAACAGATAAGGAACACAGATTCTTCCATTTCTTATTCCTTAATTCAGCCATCTGTTGTTTTCTAGATTTGGTAAGGCAGGAAGGATAGAAGACTAATATATGTTGATCAAAAGACCAAGAAATAACAATATTCTCAGCCTTAAATGTAGTCTCATTTGCTTCTCATGCTAATCACAGTGCAGTAGACAAATACACCCTTTTTCTTCAAAGACAAAAATGCTACAGCCATAGTATTCCTTGATGTATTTATGAAATGGAAGAGATTAAATACAAATCTGGCTGAAAATTTATGGATTTATTTTCAGTCATTCTGGGAAGTGTTCTGGTTATCTAATTAGCTGACATTATTGAAGAAAATATTTGAAACTTTCAAGATTCACTAATCTGCACCTTGAGTTCCTCATTCACATAATGCCATATTGTAACTGTAAACCATGATAATTTCTACAAAAATAAAGATCAGTTGTCTGTGGGAATGTCTTTTAAGACTTGAGAAAAGTCTGATAATTTTATCACAAACTGACACAAGCTTATAGAAGGCTGATGGATTTTCATGGGAATGAATACATTTATGTGCTTCACTTCAAAAACTTGATTACTAAGTTAGTAATATATAGTCCAGTAGAAAGCTTTCATTTTCTTCTTCAACATGTTATCTCACATATGAAAATCTAAGTTTTAGAGCAGAAAATATCTGACTTATTCATATTTCTAAAAGCAGAGTGACAGTCTATTGGATATCTTTTCTAATGCAGTTCACAAGGAACTGCTAACTTCCCTATAGACTTCTCCCCTGGTCTTTAGAACAGTTAATCTTGTGGCTTCCTTGAATCTTTGTTGATATTGTCTAATTTCTGCTTTCTCTAATTTACTCTTTGAAGAACGAAACAGTAGACAGGAAGATCAGCTATGACTTCCAGATGTAGCGCTGTTTCTTCCAGTGTGTTCTTGTGGAGTCCCAAAACACTCCTTGACTTATCTGTACTCTAACCCTGGGTATTCACAAGGTATTAACTTTGTCTTTTGGGGTTTTGGCATTTCAGACTGTTTGTCTTAGCTTTAAAAAATCCAGACTTTAGACATCTTCAAAATCAAAATGGGTCATCTTTTAGTAGTTTACTCGTTGAGATAATTAGCATTTCCATAAGAAGTCAAGTGTGCTTTCAGAAAAAACAGTGTAGTTCTTCCAATAATTATATGCAGATAAAAGACAAAAAATCTTACAATGTCTTTTATATATCTGTAAAAGCTTATATACAAAATCTAAATTTGAGTAAAAATAGTATTATCATCAGCTTTTAGATGATGATTTTTGTATCACAGTGTCATCGACTAAAAGAAAAGATTACTGATTGTTCTGGCATTTAAATGTATCTTTTACATAATAAATCAACTCATACCTACTTAAATTATGTTTATTTTTTTATACTGAAGACAAATCTACTGATTTTGGTACAGAAATAGGAATATGATCAGTAATTTGAAGGTTTCTTATCTTGGAATGAAAATGAACATGTCCTACTCTAAAAATAAGTAGGTCTTTACTATAACTCAAGCTTATGAAAAATACTAACAAAATGATTTATTAAGCTATTTTTATCATCCTGTTTATGATAGTTAAACTAATTTGCTATGCTTTTGATGTTTTTTTAAAGACTTTATCGTATAGCTATAAAAATGATAATGAACTACAAAACAACATGTGAGTTTTCAATTCTAGTCAAAGTGATTATTTTTTAAAGTATTTTTTCATGCCATTTTCCCCACAACTTTGGTAATGATTCATATAAAATTTTTGCAATTCTTATAGTTTGAAAACAAGTCTTACAAAATGGTAGTATTTCAAGTTAGTAGTATGAAACAAATGCTTAACAAGTGACAACTAACAAATTAAGTCAAGTATTGCTACTCAATCTGTTATTAACAACAATTAGATATATTAATTTTAATTGTATATTGCATAGTCGACCATGCCTCTAAATCAGATCTTCCAGGCCTTAAGAAATAATTCTTAATTTGTCTTACAGTGTTTTAATGCCTTCTTATTAGGAAAAAACCCCCACCTTTCTTAAATAGGTAAAGGCCTTTTAATAGTAGGTTGGAACTAGTGTCCCTTAAAAAATTTATCAGGATTAAATAGGTTTCCGTCTCAGAAATTTCATATAAATAGAATCACAGAATAAGCTGAGTTGGAATGGCTCCATAAGGATCAAGTCTAGCTCGTAGCCCTTGCCCCCAAGTCACACCATGTGCCTGAGAATGTTGTCAAAACAGTCCTTGAACTGCCAGGCTTGGTGCTGTGACCAGTTTTCTGGGGAGCCTCTTCCAGTGCCCAGCCATCTACTGGGTGAAATATTATTAATAAGATTGGAATGGGGAGTTTAGAACTTCATGAAAACATTTACTTAGTAAACTTTGGGATAAGTCATGGAGTGGAGTTGCAGTTTTCTTTATAGGTGGTTGCTGGACTCGTTTATGGCTTTGAGTGTGACCCCCCGCTTTTGTATACAGTAGCACAAGCAATTTGATTGTAGAAGATGACCAAAGGAAGTGTTCCGCCTTGGGTATTTCAGTATCACTCACCTATAATTTGCTGCTGACCTTTGTTTAGAGATTTGGTCCATGACTGTCTTCCCTTAGGCTTTGAAGAGGAGTGGTTTTATTCCTCAAAATCAAAGACAAAAGCATCCAGACTTCACCATGGCTATACTTGGTAGTTAACATCAAAGAGAGTCTTTGCAGGTGTGAACTTGCTTTTTATAAAGACCTGGAAGTCATTGGTACATTGTGCATTGTGCCACATTGCCCCGCTTGTGTTCTGTTATGCTGCTGTCAGACCCTTCAATAGTCATATCAAAATAGTGATTTGAGTACTTCATCATAGATACTTAAATGAAACCATTAAAGTTTTCCTACACAGTGGCATTTTTTGGTGGGTGAATGTATTAGAAACACTCCATTTAAATCAGATCATTTTTGTCTATAATGTTTTGTTCAGTTTTATGTGTATTCATGGTATGTTTGTTTTTATTGTAAATCACAAAGGAAATATCAAAGAAAATCCAAAGACATTTAATTTGGTTTTGTGAGCTGGAATAAGACAATGTTCCTTTTCTACAACTGTTCTTCTTGTTCTTTTGAACAGATGACAATTTTGTTTACCTTAAAGAAAATCAAAAATGCCAAACCAATCAAAGAAATTACCAAGCTTATAATTTTAATAATGACCTCAGCTCAGGACATTAAGTTGGAAATTAATGATCAGTTTAGGTTAATGACTCAATGCTTTGAGTCATTAAACTTCAAGAAAATGCTTTGTACTTTGATTATTTTTGGTTTATTAAAGTTAGGTTGTAGAAGGCGCCAAAAAAAGGAAAAAAAAGTATTTCCAAACACAATGAAAACTAATACGAATAGAAAACAGAGATATTTTATTATCTGCCTCATTCTGCAGTCCCAGCATATCTAGAAATGCCATTATCCCTGATTAGAGTTTTGTTAGTATGAGGACCTAAGGAGCAAAACCTTTCATTGCCACCTTTCTTTTATTTCGTGCTCTGAAACAAATGAAGAACTTCAAATGTTTGGCAGATCATAGGTTAACACTGCAGTTTTAGAGCAGCATATCACCTTATTCTCTGAAGTTATTCCACAATGTTCCCTAAATAATCAGTTACAGGATGTTGCAGTGGTACCATGCTATGATCTGTACATAGGAATACAAACCTTTGGATATATATTGTATGAGCAAATATTACATATTTGTATGTAAGTGGGCAAAAAGTATTTTCATTGTCATCCATCTCTAATTTGTATGCTACTTAGGCAGTCTAGGAGTTGGAAAGTTGTGTATGTGAGCATTTAACAGACAAGGAGTGCTTAAACCTGAAGCCCTTTATTTTTCCATACTGGACACATGTAAGCTGCTGTGATGGCTTTTGCTCAACAATATCGTACAAATAATTCCGAGTCCTTTTTGAAATAAAGTAGTATATTTAAAGTAAGGTGTCTTAGTGAGATTTTCACTTTAAATAGAATAAGGGTTAAATGATAACTTGACTTATCTTTTAAATGACAAAAAATAAAGAAATTGCAAGACCTTTTCACACATTAGATATGTATTGTCATTTATCATCTAGATATCAGGCTAGCAGTGCGAAGTAATAAAACATATCATCGAAAAATGTGCTATAGGTCTGAATCACTCTTTCATTCCACCTCCCAGCTAACTGTAGTATTAAATCAAACAAGCAGAACATTTCCTTAGGCAGCCATTGCCTTTTAATTTCCTGAAGAACCTTAAAATATCATTCATTACAAGTACTACACATATTTGGTTTTTAAAAGTCTCATAAATCAATAGCAGGCTGACTGTAATAATTATTACAAGTTAGTGCATAATTTTCGTGCTGAAGGCTGCATGCAGAACTTTAGCATATGCAAACGAGGCAATTCAAACTGTGTATAGATATTAATATGAAGAAGCAGGTAACGAGGTGCAGGCTATGAATTATGCATCAAGAACGGCTGATCTTCAATGAGGAAAATGAATTCAGCATGTAATCTAATTAGTGATGGAAGTCTATTACATCTAACTGCAAAAGCAACCGTCCTTGAAACAAATTTATTTACAGTCCATGTTACCACTTGAAACAACTTTGAAATGATGTGTAAGACAACAGCTTAATTGTAAAAATTTTTTTGTTTATTTGTTTCAGTTCTAGACCTGGAAGGCCTCCTAAGAGGACTCAAAGTGTCACCTCCCCAGAGAATTCTCATATCATGCCACATTCTGTCCCAGGCCTAATGTCTCCTGGAATCATCCCGCCAACAGGTAGGATCGCTAGAAACACCTTCACACGGGCAATTGTTTGAATTCGTGGCTTATATCCACTTGTTAATAGATTAACAGTCTAGGAAAGCAGCAGACAAATATCACAATAGTTCCCCTAATGTCACATTATTGGTACACAAACATGTTGTATGTAATGGAAATTGTGGCAGCTTAGAACTTCAAAATAACTGAACAAATAATAATCCTTTATGATTTTTTCCCCCTGTTCTTTTTCTTTATAAATAAAAACCTTTCAAAGCATGAATTACCTATCATTAGACAATAATCTCCCTATTCATTTTTAATAGATCAGATATCTTCTGCTTTTTTTTGCTGCTTTGCTTCATTAGATAATGTCATCATGAATATAGTTGCCTGAAGAAACTGAGTTAGTTAAAATAACTCCATGCTGCACACATGTCTTTCTTAATTTTTCATCCTGAAATTCTATTTTTGATGTGTCTCCTGAGGCTTTACACTAATATAAAGTTCTGTAACAATCTGTTTCTCATACTACTATTTTCTTGTGAAAGTTACTGTACCATCTCTGAGCAGTGACTTGCTCTTAGACATAGTTAAATTAAGAAAGGCTGTATTGCAGGGAGGAGATGAAGAGTCACCCAAAGATGGAGGCACCCAACAGTCAAGCTGCTGGTGGTGACACATTCTTTCTCTTCATGTTACAGACCAGTTAAACTCTAGGACTTGTTTCAGCAAAGTCCACTGGAGCTTCTGCTTCTTGCCCAGTTATTTCCTGCTTATTTGCTTGGCTCAGTCTCTAACACTGATTTTCTCTAAGGAAAAGGAAAAAATAATTAACTAGGCAGATCAAATAGAGAGGAAGATTACTTGTTCTTGTGGACTGGATGGATGGGTGGATGTTTGAGTACATGCCCATGATCACATCTCTCTAAATACAAGCATGATTCTTGGCGTGATTTTGGTCAGCGATGACTAACATTCTCAAAAGAAATGCTCAGTTCAGGAAACAACAAATACCAGAGACTGTTTGAACGTAAATATCTTGTCTGGTGGAAGGAGGAAAGTGAAGAAGGCTTAGCTCAGTGGACAAAAGGAGACCTGTACTTTGGCCTTAGGCTCAGGAGCTGCTTTACATGGTGAGATAGACACATAGCTAGAAATAGTTTATTTAAAATTTAAAGTTTTTTAAAGATGAAGAGAAGTGACAAAATGAAGGAAGGTCAGACAACAAAGCTTGGTAGGAGAGAGGTATAAAATAAGGGGAGGGAAAGAGGCACGAGACTGAGAATGTAGGAGAGTGTGGGAAAATGTCAGGCAAGTAGAACTCACAGTGGCAGTCTGGGCAGGTGTGACCAGTGGGAAAAAAAAAACCAAACCAAAAAAAAAACCCAACCAAACAAAAAACCCACTAAAAACCAAAAAAACCACCAAAAAAACAAAAACAAACAAAAAAAACCCCCAAAAAAATAACTTTATACATTAGAATTTACAGGATAAAATCTTGTATAGAAAATAGCGATTGTGCAGAGTGAATGCAATATGAGAATAGCAGATGGGATCTATGTGGGGAGAGAATGAAAGTTTTTATTGGGCAGAAACATTCATGTTCATGAGGGAGAGATCAAAAATTGCAGAAGCGAAGGGAAATTATTTGGGGGATGTAAGGAAGGAAAATATCAAAGAAAAAAATGCATGTGAAAAGTAGAAAGGAGATGAAAGAAGTCAGAGAGAAATAAGCAGGCCAAAAAGAGGGAGACAGGAAAAGAAACCTTGTCAACAGTGTCTTTTGGGGTTTTGTGTTACAGTTAATATCTAAGAGCAGATCACCTCTTGATTTTTTATTTTAAGAAAGCAGTTTAAAACCACAACTAATGCCTAAAAGTATCCAATTCCTCTCTAGTCCTTTAAAGCTGGTCATAACAAGTTAACAATAAAAATATATGGTACTTAAACCAGAGATCCAATTTCTTAGAGTATCAGCCCACAAAACCAGACACAAATCTTTAAAAAATGATGATTGAAAAAAATAGAAGAAAATAATTCAAAATTAAAGAAAATAGGCATATATAAGATTATCATTCAGCAAATCCTTTTTGGATGGTAGTGCTTTGTGAGTCTCTTGCAAAAGAAGAGAGGTTTAAATGCAATTGCTATTACATTTGAACTGGTTTCACATTACATGGCTTACCACAACAGAAGGAGTGGTGTGATTTTTTTTCCTATTGTGGTGGTGTTGAGTCTCAAACAGCACAAAAAATGCAAACAATAACTCTGATAGAAATGAACTCTGGGGTCTATTTTTTCATGAGGTATGCAAAGGTTCAGCAAAGATAAAGAGCATCCCGACAGCAGTGCTACATGACCGTCATTCCAGCATTTTATAGACAGGCAAGTATAAAAATATACTTACAGTCTGATCTTATGAGTTCAAAACAATGAAAATTTGTGGGTCTACATTGTAAATAAGTACCAAAACTACTGTAAGAGCCCTACAAAGAAAAGACTGCGATAACTGCGGTAGATGATGTAGGTGCCATTGTTATGTGCTGCCACATTAGTTGATACAAGAAAAATCTTGCCAATTTTAAAGTTTTACTCCATATTTTGACTGTATATAAAGAAAACCACTAACTGTTGAAGTTGTTGTTGTTGAAGTAGTCAGGCACCACTGGAGGTCACCTAGTCCAGCCTCTGCTGGTTAAAGTAAGAGCACTCAGAGCAGGTTGTTCAGGACTTGGTACACTTGAGATTCCATGAGTATTTTTGAGGATAGAGACACCATGATGTCTCTTTGAAACTTATTCCAATATTTCACTACTCTCATAATAATATTGGACTTTTTTTTACTTTTTGATGGAATTTCCTGTATTTCAATTTGTGTTTGTTGGGCCACATTTGAGAAGTCTGGTTCTGTCTCTGTCCTTACCAGGTTTTCAAACACATTAGTAAGATACCCCCATGTCTTTTCCAGGCTGAGCAGTCCCAGGTCTCTGTGTCTTTCTTGATATGTCAGGAATTCCAAAAGATGGTTCTTCATTTGAGAAGTTTGTGAAGTGTGAATTTCCTGTTAGTATCCAGCTCTAAGCAGAAAAAATAAAATTACCAGATTATTAAGTGCTTCCTACCCCTTCTGTCTCTGTTATTTTTTTCTTTGTAATAACTTCTTCTTTTTAAACTTTCTGATTGATTTAATAATCTGAGTGTAATAACTAAGTTTCCTTCCTGCCTACAAAAAAGTATAAGTGATCACACAAACAATTATGTGCTATTTAATGCTCTTTAAGTATAGAGGTCTGCAATTATTAGGTATATCTAGGATACACGATGCTACAATTTAAAACATGATTTTTACTTGAAAATTTTCCTTTTTTTGAAATGTGCTGCATAATACAGAAATAGAGATTTAAAGGAGGAAATCTTGATTTCTGGAGTGACTGGTTCTGCGTGCATCATTTATATGTGCAAATAATACTGGTATTAAACTGAAATACTGGTATGCTGAGATTTCTCATGATATTCCAGGACTGTATATTTTTGTAGGAGGTCAAATTAAGGAACCCTTGAAAATATTTTTTATCACTGGTATAAACTCTAAACATTCATGCAGAGAACATTGCATCATCACTTAGAATGAACTTGCTTTATGGAAGTATTTAGGGATTAAGATGAGATGTAGGAATGATATACAGAAGGAAAATAAAAGAGAAAAAAGGTATAATATTCCACATGTTTTTAATGAACTATAAATTGAAGAAGTGAGGATCACCCCTAAGTTGATAGTCTGTCCATTTTATTACAATTGAATATTACCCACAGTTGCTGATCTATCCACTGTTTTTCATTAAGGTCAATTTACAGAATGCTCCCAAATTTATAGAAGATTGGTCACTTCACAAAAGATAATCTTATATTTATGAAAATAAATATGTAGGACCTTTGATAGTGTGACAAAATGAGAAATGTGTAATAACAGGAAATGAAGAGCTTCAGAAATTGTCCAGAGAATTAAAATCTGCCTATGTTACAAATGGTGTAGTCAGAATAAAGAATTTGGTGTAGGCTCAAACAGTTGTACTGATGTTTCCAGCTTATCTAGGTAACACCTTGAAATCCTTCCAAAAATGTATGGCTCGTCATAGTTAACTTTGATCTGCTATCTCTGTGTACTGCAGATCTTTTCTTGGCTAATGTGTTTCAAAAGTTGTCTAAAGTTGAAATATTGGATGATGGTAATTGTGACCAATCAGAAAAGAAGTGCTTTATGTCCTGGATGTATGATATATCTTGTGGTCTGTACTTTTATGTCTGGAGTAGCTATATAACATGTAAAACAATATTTCCATTGTTTTTCATACAAACTTTAAAAAAACAATTTTTTCACTTTTAAAATTTTCCTGGTAATTATTCTGGTAATTATTCTTCAGTATTTTAGGTTTTGAAGCTGCTTTTAAATCTCCTTGCTTAATTCTTCTGCAACTTGGCCTACTGAGTCTGAAATCTACAGGTGACAAAATGAGTAACTGCAATCTCGTGTGCTTATTTCAGGAACTGCATCTTTCAAAGATAAAATGAGAATATAAAGTGCTTTTGGAAATTGCTGACATAGGGCAGGATAAGAATGCTCCTTCATATATTGATATATATCTATAGATATATCTTTGTCAATTAAAAAAAGTAATTTCAAAGCGTTTTTAATTTATTACATTACATTTACATTAAATTAATCTGAGTAATTATTGTTGCTAATATTATGGTTATTATTTTGAACAGGTTTGCTTTATGATTCTATATAACTATTCTAGTCTGAATCCAGACTGTTCCAGTGTAAGGATATTAAATTTCCTCTAAAATGTTTCATGTGTACGAATTATAACTGCTCTCCTCTATTAAACCATTCTTTTTCTTTTCTTAAGTGGTAATCTGAAGATGTAATTTCTAATCTCATCCTTATTTTCTCTCTTGCTGTGGGCCTGAATCAGTATAAGTATATTCTAACTTCCATCTTGTACAAAATTCTTTAGACCACAAAGCATTTTTATGGGGAGTTAGAGTAAGGAGAGAGTTGAAGTTTTTTGTATGGATTATTTCGGCTTGGAGGGCAAATGTCATTCAGAGATGCAGCGATTGATAAAGTGTGGTAATGTTTTTGCTAAAGTAGATGATGAAATTATTTGGTGTTTAAAGAAAGATTAATCACATAATTAAATAATTTCATTTTCTCTGGCTCATAGTTATTGATGTTGTATTAAGCAGACTGAAAGAATGGTTAAAATATAATTATCATTGCTACTCTATCCACATCATATTTCCAAGAAATAAAATCTGTAGCTAGAATGTTTCCTCCTGACAGTCTCAATCCTGTAAGGTCTTAAAAATAGATTTAATTTACTGAAATTAATAGAGCTGATTTCTGTGAGTATTCTAGGGGCTAGAAACTATAAGTTGGAATTACATAGTAGCTTTGAGAAGCAATTCTATTATTCAGTTATTTATTTTATGCACTGGGTACCTTCTGAGATCCCGTGTTGGTTAAAAAGATACACATCGATAAAACTGAGTGCTGTTGCTTACTTGTTTTTAAAATACATTCCATGTTAACACAGTATTTTGGTTATTAGTGTTAAATAATTTTTATCATTAAGCTTGGTTTTGATTGGTGTTATAGGATGATAAGCTGTTTATCTGTTGGGGCTGAGCTAACTTACTGTAGGAATAAGCAACAAAGTCCTGCTTTGAGAGTGACGAACTGTAACCTAATTCAAAAGACTGAACAAATTACACAATACATTTTTGCACTTCATTAAGGGAGTAGTCATTATAATTAATGTGAAAGCTTCTGTCATGTTCACTAGTTGATGTATCAGTGGGAAAATAAACTGACTCAATTCTGTAAGTGTAAATTTTTTCATAGTTTTAAAAATAATAATTAAGGTGTAATTCAGGCCACCTGTCATCTCCTGAAAACAGTCATAATTTTGTCATACTATCATCCCACTGAACAGCTAGCTATATTCTGCTTTAGCACAAGAGGATTTATCACTGAAGACTTCTGGAAGCTCACTAATTTTAAGTTCTAGTGAGTCCCTTACATTTTTCAGTCATAAAATCTTTTTAAAGCCAAGAATTACTTGCAAAAATGTAACCTTTTTTTATTAAGAACGTTTAATGATGAAGCAATTGTACATTTTGCAACATTGTATCATACAATGCTACATATATTTTAAGTTTAAAAGATATTGTTGGAAAACTGTGTAAGTCAGAGTCACACCTCATTCAGGTTCACGCACTGCCTGTTGAGAGCCTTCCCTAGATTGAACTGTTTCCAGAAATGCTCCCAGTCTTTTTGATGTAAAGGCAACAAGTTGATTCACTTCAAAAGAGACTCTGGGATTAATTATCTAAGCAGTGAAGGTAGGCATGTACCTCGACATGCTCAAGGTACTCAAAAAGAAACTGAATGAAGTTATTTAAGTTTTAAGCTTTAGTTATAAGCTAGTGAATCCTCTCTTCTACTTGTCTCTTGTAAGTACTCAGTATTAGGTTATGATATGCACAGATTTATTACCTTTTAGTGGAAAATATGAGATAAAAGTTTTTTGTTTCTTCCTGGATCGCAGAATAATTTTGCCTCCTGAAAGATAAAGTTGTAATCACACTGATTTCTGAATTTCCCCATAAGAATGCTATTCCTGTAGCAGTTATGTAGGATCCCAGTTGAATGGCCATATTCTGTGAAGATGAACTAATAGAAGATATTAGATAAGCCTTTAATGGCATGTGATAATTTATTCATATAGGCAGCTTTTCAGGCTTGGTTTAACATGATCATAAAAAAAGAAAAAGTTTCTAACCTTGGAAGCGACCCTCTCCCCAGTTCCAAATAGTAGAAGTATATTAAACACTTTGGGAGAAAAAGCTCCCCACTTTTCAGAACAACATTCAATTCACAGTCTCTTATGATAACAGTTTTCTGTAAAACAAGTAACATGTAAACTGAAATAAAATTAAAAACAAACAAAACACCAAACTCTTGATACAAAAGAAAGCAATTAAAACCTTATTCTGAAAGGCAGATATGTGGTGAAGTTATCAGCGACTACATTAGGACCGAGTAATGGAAGTGTTTCTATAGCTTTCTGAATCCCAACATTCTATTAATTGTAATTGAAAAAATTTTTGAAAATATATATATTGCAGAATATGCTGTTTGTTTCTTAAAATTAAATTATTCAAATTGTAAGCTTCTAAGTTGTGGGTTATACCGAGATTTTCTTGTTGCTCAGCTTTCAGGCAGAGTCTTTCAATAGAAAAGCATCAAGATAATCATAATCCTGTGTTTACGGTTTTTTTATATAATAAACCTGTTGGTTTTCCACCCACTCCTGCTTTTTATTGAGAATGTTCAGCCAAAATAATTTGATTCCAAATAATTTAATCGCTATTTGTTCAAAACAAACCTTTTGTAGAGCAAGCAACACATTGTCATTTTAAACATGAAATACAGAGTGGTATTTTGTTAAACGCTGCCACTAGAAGTGAACCTGAGCTGTTGAATTTGGAATAACATCTTAGAATTGCAGACACTTCGGGCCTTTAGCTGTAGCAAAATAGGATTGTTGTAGCAAAATAGGAAGATGGTAGTTCTTAGGGTGAACATAGCAAGGTCTGGTACACAGCTCAGTTCCCTCATGTTGCTGACTGCAATTCTGCATCATCACGACAACGTGAAGTTCCTGAACGTTATGGGGGTGCCCAGCTCCTTTCCTGTAGAGTTAGACTACTTATATCCTTGCATGACACACCCAATGAAGGGTAAATGATTTTCTTCTCTTGATTTTAAGTTTGATTTGCATTCAATAAAAATATTCCTTCACATTTATATATTCCAAAGTTATGGTCCATGATTTCATTACTGTGTATCTGGGGATTCTCTAAAGTCCAGGAAAAAACTGCAGCGTAATGTTTTCTGCTCAGTTTGGGCTTTCTGGGGGAAGGCAGTGTCAAATGTCATTATTTAATATGATTGTCTCCTGGTTAAGAACAATCTGTCTGCTGTGGAGTTTTGCAGATTTCATGCAAGGACTTAAATATGAAGGGAATTTCCAGAAAATATGTCAGTTAGCTCAAGTGTTTTTGTTATATGATATGTGATGTGGGTGAACTTCAGAATTTACTTAAGTAATTGGTATTTTCAGTAAAAGTATGCAAGGAAGCATTATTTTATCTGGCAAGCTTTAGAAGACTACAGCTCAAGGAAAAAACCGTAACTAGCTAAGTACTCTATTAATTTATTCTCAGGCTCTTGGGGTGTCCTGTGCAGGGCCAAGAGTTGGATTTGATGATCCTGATGGGTCCCTTCCAACTCAGCAGATTCTATGGTTCTATGAATACAGTTTTCCAAGGAGAACCAGCCACTGTGAGTTGTCCTTACGACTTACAGCTCTAGGAACATTGCCTGCATGAATTGTACAAGGCGCAATTCATAGTGTGCTATCAATTGTACAATTGATAGCATGCTATCAGAATTGTAATAAATCCACTCTCAGTTGTTCACAGTGCACGGTACTGTTGTTACTAATGTTGTCCTGTGCAATATATTAGAGTTATCATAAAGTAGTCTTAACTGGGAGAAGGTTTTTGAAAAGGAAGGTTGTTCTGGTTCAAGTTTGGGATTAGAAGGCCAATTATTCAAACTTGATTCCATATCATCTGAGAATTGCTTAACATTTTCCTTTCTGTTTGGCAGTCAGGTCCAGAACTGTTTAGTGATGTGAAGTTGAGTGCATTTTGTAGCAGTTACTGTGCTGATGAACTGTGTTGCAAACAGAAACCAATCTATAGATTATTGCTCCTGGAGGTGCTTCCAAGAGCTTGTGGTTTATGAAAACCTGAGCTGATGGTCTGAGTTTCCACGCATTCAAGATGGTCAGTTTGAAAACCTTACTTTGTATGAGAAGACTTCTCTTATTCCTTCAAACTGCAGACATAGGTAGATATGTTGGTTGTTTGCTGTGTGCCTGAGACAGCAATTACAAAGGCAGAGAGGGATGGAAATTGGGGAAGGTAGCTGTGTTGAAGGAAAGCGAGAAAAGGGGAGGAAAGGAAGAGGTAAGTTCTTTATGAATTAGTATAACCAAGTTATTTACAAGCTAGATTGTTTGCTGTTGTGTTAGTTCATTTCTATTGAGAAATTACAAGACTACGTTGGTATAGTATTTATATAATAGCTTTCAGGAGTTATTCTCTTTCCAAAGTATGTATGTACAGAGGAGCCTGCATTTTTGCTCTTCTGAAATGTTTTTTAGTTATGAATGTTCTACATGTGACTCTTAAATCATCTCATTTCAGTCCAGTCTTAATTGCAATGAGATACTGTGTTCAAGCTGTCAGCAAAGAATAAACTGATACTTCTACTAGTATTAGAGATGTGACCTGACATTTAGGAAGAAAAGTCTTAGTTTGAGGAGAATGTTACTGTTACTACATAATGATGTTGGTCATCAATTAATGATGCATTAGTTTCTAGATAAGAAAACAGTAGCATGCTTAGGACTAAGTAAGCTGGGGAAAGGAAAACTGCACCTAGTTTTCCTCAGAAAACTAAGACAAAATTAATAATGTTACTGGATTGTTTTAACTCATCAAAATCCATACAAATGGCAGATAGTCGGACAGTGTACCAACAAGTTTTGTTGAGAATTAAGGTTTTGTCAACACTACCCTTTTGTTAGGGGGAACTGAAATTAGATTGACCTAGGGGAAGTAGGATAAGTTGTCAGGAGTGTTTTAAATGGGCAGATGCTTCTATGAAATTTCCTTTTCTCTGTATTCATTGTGCTGTCTGCTATCACAAGCACTAAGATCACATATACAGCTTGAACAATGCAGTTGCCGTTACTAAGAGGAAAGTTAATGGAGTAGCATTTCTTTCTGCATATGCATTTTTTAAAAGAATGTTCCCAGGCTTTATAGTGGAAATACAGAATTTGAGACTTGAGTTGGTGTCAGCTACGTATTCCAGAAATTTCCATTTGTGGTTGCCTCAGATTGCTAGACCTACCTTCCTAGGAACCATAAAATCAAGGATATGATCTTAGATAAGCAATCTCTCTACTAAAAAGGATGAAGTCACTTTTATGTTTTCTTTTAAGAGCAAATTGAATCCTTAATACATATGTTGTGATGCATCAATCCAATATACAGAGATATAAATGAAATTATTTGATTAGAATACTGACTCTGTAATGTCACTTAAACTGGGACTTCAGATGGTGAGAAAAGCTGCTTAACACAATGCAAAGAATGACAGAATTTCCCTGTAACCTTGCTTAATAAATGTTTATGAAATGGGAATAAAAGAATGGTTTTCAAGTCACTTGGGTGATTTGATAACCAAGTAACTTGCTACATCACAACAGTGCATTATTTTTGTAAGTACCAGGCTACAAAGAAAAGAAAAAGCCCTCAAACACTAAATGATTTTCAGCATCCAAACAATATTCAGTGCAAGTATTTGAGAAGAGAAAGGTGATTTTTTTTGTCAATCAGTCCATTTGTTTTGAAAAGTATCTCAAAAGATTCTACTAGATTAATATTTCATTCAGGTGGAAGAAAACAGTGGTTCCTGTGAACTCAGGGACTGTGTGACAAAACAATTCTTAAAGTATTTTCTCTTCCTCTGTTGAAAGCTCAGGTTATATTCAGGTTTTGATGTCTCAGATATACAGATGCTGAACACACTGAGGACATCATACTCCTAGAGGTGAATGACAAAAAAATAGAGCACTTTAGCCTCTGCAAGCATCCTTTCTGTGGAATGTGGAATAACTCCTTATGAAAGAGGATACAGATGTTTCTAAAAGTGCACCCATAGGAACATCCTTGTATAAAATGTGAATTACTTGTATTTCTCTTAAAATTTATTTCTATTATCACTCAGGATAAAATTCTATAGGGAAAAAATGTTAGGAGCTGACATGTATGTAGAATCAAAATTAATTAGTATTATCATTGCAGAGCATTCTTAAGTTAAATGAAAAAAACCTCCAAATGCTTGCTCACCAGGAAAAGTCTGGGCAAGGGATTGTACTATTTAGGCTATGATTCCTGTGAAGATTATGACTTTCATAGCTACCTCGGTGTCAATAAATTATTGATAAATAAAAGCAGTTCAGAGCTGTTCTTTACCTTGGGTGGCAGGCATGCATCCTGCAGCTTTCAACTGCAGATCCAAAATCTTTTTCTTATTACAGTCTTTCCCAACCTGAGGAAAAAAAATGATCCATATGTTTTCCCAAGGAAGAGTTCCTGGTTAGTTTTGTTTCTTGTACTGTCCATGGCCAATTACGGAACATGTTCTGTAGCTATACTGCAAAATCTCTACTGGGTTGAATGTCTGTCTTGTTGAGTTTCTAATGTGCTTTTTGTTTAAAGAAACTAGAGGCAAAGTTTTTATGGAAGTTTTATCTTTTATTAGACCAAGTGCCAAAAACTCTCCAGCTTTTAGAACACAAGCACTTATGTCTGCTGAATGAAGTTAATCACTACTGTGGTCTAAAAGCAGCTGAAAGCAATTAAAAATTCTGATTTGGAAGTTCTGGTTTAAGTAAAAGCAACTTGATTTCTCCACCTTCTGTTCAATAGCTGGATACCATTTGTCCACTGTGTGTTAAATATGATGACTTTTTTCATTAAAATTTCTTGCAGAATCTTTTTTTGGATTCTTTAATTGCTTTCTTCTCTACTCCAGGAGAAAACTCTTGATATTATTGTTGTTATTATTACTGCTATTACTGCTACTACAGTATTTTATGATGACTTTTGTTTTCCATTTGTTTAGTGGAATCTTAACTCATATTACCAGTAGTGAATTTGTTTATATTAGTCAAAATATTAAACTCGATATTGAGACACTATATTTTCTCAAAATATCTTGAGTTCTAAGTCACATGATCTGAGAAAATATTTACTTTTATTGTATGTGAAAAAGAATTTTAGAATTTTCTGCAAATTATCTGAAATCTCACCTTTGTGACTTATTTTGAACTCTCCCCTGAATTCTTAATTCATCGTAATTTGAGACATTTTCCTTAATGAGTGGTGGAAATATCACTGATTCCAGATTACACAGATTTAGGCGTGGCATGAATTTTGGACTATGCAAATGGTACTTTATAAACTCACAGAACTGTGGTAAGAATAAGTATTTTAATATATCATCCTTCTCCCCTCTCCTTCCTCAAACCTACTTCATTTAATACTCAGATTTATTTAATTAGACCTTTAATGACAAAAAGAAATTTTTCTGGAAGGGGTAACAATAAATGAAGAATAACTGTAAATACTAACAAGATTTTCCCTGGGATTTTTTCCCTTGCCATTTATTTGAAATATTTAATTCCCTCATCCTGTCTAGCTGACCAGGCAAGAGTTTCACAGAACTTTCTTTGGGCAATGTACTGGCACTTTAAAAGTTAAAAAGAATACCATTATGTTATGTTAGAAGTAATGATGTACTTTTCAGAATTTTTATTTATTTTTCAGACTTTATTTTTTATGAAGTAATCAAGTAAGTTAATAGATTCAGTAGGTAGCCCAGATTAAAGTAGGACATCGGCAAAACAGAAGGATATTTAGTGTAGCCCTTATATAACTTGTAATCAAGTTGGGTGAAGGTTACTGCCTATGGATTTAACTTAATTTCTGTCTCACATCTTGGGCTGTTTTAATTCAGTGAAACCACAGAAACTGTATTTAGTCTGCTTGTGGAAAATCCTATTTTTCTTTGTGTAAAAAATTTGTGCTAAGTGGGGATTTTTTTGTTTTACTGTGTAATTCAGAACTGTTTATATAACCTCTGAGATAATGCTGTCTTTTGGAGTTGTGTTTGAATCTGCTTCATTGCTCCTTTTAGAATTATTCATGATCTAATTGTATTTGTTCACTTAACACGGATCCATCTGTGTCCTGCTCCCAGTAAAAGCCTCCTCATTTCATCCTCAGTCATTACATGCGAACATCTCACGCATTGCTTAGCTCCAGCTCACTTTTTGTATAGCATTGTTCCTATGGTTACTTGCAGGGATTATTTCTACCAGAGTTTACTATCTGATTCTTTCACTTTTTATTTGTTGCAGTTTCTGCTGCCCTGACTGTATGCAAAAATCACATTATCTTCCATGATATCCTGTCAACCTAGATCTCAACAATTTTTTCAGAGATGTGAAAGATTTGGGAGTTGATTATCGTAATCAATTTATTTTTGGGAAGAATGTATTGGTATCAGGGTGTGTGGTTTGAGACTTCCTCCTTTCTTTGAATAGTTTTGATTAAATGTCTAAGTTTTGGCCACGATGCTGTCTTCTAAGGAGAAGCGTTCCTCTCATTTTTCAAAAGTTAGTGATTTTGAGATTCATCTGAATTCTGTCCCCTTTAAGTTCCTTTCTACTTTACACTGTTATGTTTTCACCATATCAAAAATCAAAATAAAGGTGCTCACTTAAATTTCACTTTTTAGTTTTGCTTTTATGCCTCTAGTATGCATAAAATATAGGCTAGAATAAAATGGAATAGAATATTTCAGTTGGAAGGGACCTACAACAATCATGTAATCCAACTGCCTGACCACTTCAGTGCTAACCAAAAATTAAATCAAGTTATGTAACTCTATTTTGGCAAGATTATTAGATTCATTTTAGACACCTTAATACTTTTGCTTCAAGCTTGACAGATTTATTACTTCTATTATTCTAGTAAATCTGGGAGGAATGCCATTAAGTAATGTTCTTTTAAAGAAAAGATGAAAAACACTAAACACTGATAGATAAATATATAGCAAATGAAAAGGGATTTCCAGTGCTAACATAGCTCATAATTTCTCCTAAAGGCCTCTTAAGTCTCTTTTGCCAAATGTCTGAAGAAAATATGAACCTGAATTCTTGCCCCCTTTTTTTTTTCTCCACTTCCTCCTGCTTCCTAGCAGCTTCTAGGAAAATTTTCAGGCGATATAATTGTTTTGAATTGCATTGGTTTTCTTTCATATGTACTGCATACATCTTCAAGAAGAAACCTCACTCCCTGAGGCTGCTTAATGACAAATCTCTAGCTTTGTATAACTGACACAAAAAAAGGAACGTTTCAAGACACATATTTTGACAAATATAACTTCTTGTGCTGTCTCTGCATTTGTTTACAACAACATATACTTGGAAAAATACTTGCTAAATGCAGAGTTAGATCTCTATCATAGCATGAAAATACTATTTGTGGTGCGCAGGATCAAAAAGGGCTGTTCACAAACCCTATCCTGTTTTAAGATCTATAAAGACACTTCTCACAGCTCTTTTAAAATTTTAATTCTTATGAACACTTTGCCAATTTCTTTTTAAAATAACTTTTTTTTCCTTCCTTCCTTAATGTAAGTTTACCATTTGATATAAAGAGCTGGAATTCCATAATTCTTACCAGCACAGGCAGTGGGCATTTCATTGATGCTGAGGCTTTCAGAATTCCACACTATTCCATGCTGTTGCCATCTACCTTTTTTTTGGTGAAATATACTATGTAAGAGCACTTTATTTAGAGTGTGTGCTAGTGAGAACAGAGCTTTCTGGGCACAGAATTAAAACAGTTTCAGCCTGACCTGACAGCCAGAAGGAGAAAAAAAGCTGGCAGATTTTTGTAAGTTCTTTTCAAAGTAGGAAATAATTTCAGATACTTCTCTCTCTTTGGTCTGCCACTGCCTTTATGAAGGGGAAATTAGGGGAATATTTACAATCTAGAAGAGACTATTCCTTGTCATCCTGGGTGCATCGCTATTATAACATGACAAAAGAGTTTCCGTTCCAGAGTTAATACCTCTGTGTGGCGTATGAGTGCATGCATGTGAACGTGCTAATTCAGGTATCTCACTACTATGCTCCACTAAATGAAATAAATAGGCCCATAATCAGCACTGAGTATCATCCCTGTAGGCTTACTCAAGTAAATGGAACTACATGGTTCTGAGTGTGTTTTAGATTTTCTCTATGCTCTGATGAATTCATATTTTCAAGTTTTTCTATGCAGCAATGAGCAGCACAGTGATGTGGTGGATTCTGTGATATATGAAAGTGCCTGGGACATTTGCTGCTCTCCTGTTCTGCATCTGATTCCTACCCCTAATTCAAGACAGGGTGATGACTTTTGGGACTACACAATCACTACATGTCTTGTTCTGTAAAGTTCCTACTGATAACGCAGTTACTGCTGATGTGGGCCTGTAATCCAGCTGGAGAGTACTCAATTCTGTAGATGCTTTGCATTCGTTAGCAATATGTACTCTGGCATTAAATCTAGATTTTGATTAGAAGGTGAATATTTATACTGTGAAATCAGTTTCCCTCCCTATTTTGATTTTAATAGGAAGTAGAACTGGGAAAAAAAAACCCTGGCAAAATGTTTGACAGAAACAGAGAGAAGGTATGAGAACTAGTAGCATTCAAAGTAGATTTTATTCTATTTTGTCCATCAAGGAATATTTAAAAAATATTCCTGTAAAAATAGAGTCCTTGAAAGAAAGAAGGAAAGAGTGTTTAATATAAATTGTTTTCTTCTTACAGAACAATACAAAGCATGTATCATTTTGAGACTTACTTTATTTTTCTGAGTTTTTTATGACTAAGGTTTTTAAACTTTTATAAAGCAGAGGTTTTAATCGAGTATAAAGTTCAGATAGTTTTGTAGTAGTTTTTTTCTGAGCAGAAAACTAATTTTAAAGGAAATACCTACCTAGAAATAAAATTCCAAAACAGCAGATTGATTACGTTTCCAGAGAAATGGCAGGCATACAGGTAAATATCTTCAATATATTTTTACTATCTGAGAAAATAATTTAATTTTCTCTAGCTTTAGCTGTGTAAGAAGTTAGCTATCAAGGAGGAGATTCATCTGCTAATATGTCTGAAATGTAGCTGTTAAAATCTTAACAAGTCATCTCCTTTCATAGCCAGTGGAAAGTAGCAGACATCTCTAGAGAGTGATACATCTCAGTATAAAATAGGCCAACTTGAATCACCCTCTGGAAATGCCTGTGTCTCTTCACTGACTATAGGCAACCTAGATGAAGAGTTTGGTCTGAATGATTAAATTTTAGAAGGTTAATTTAAAATTAGCTGGGTGAAGCTGTTGATGTAGGTAAATTATTTTAAATATGTGGATGCAAAACTGTGTCTGTGCATTGTCTGTTAAATGAATCTTTGGAAATTATTGATATGTTTTAAAGTATTTGATGAAGCTTAGTGTATTCAATAGTAATAAAAAGAAATAGGGAAATATTTATTCTTTTCACTTGCACGAGAAGTTGTATATCACGCACACACAATTTAGCAGGCAAACAAATCACGTTTTAGCCAAGGATTGAAACTTCTGATATACCTCTGAATTCACTGTGAATTGTGTCTGTTATTGGGTTCTGGTAGTTGTGTTCATGGCATAATATGTACATACTTCAGTGCACTTAAAAGACTGATAAATCTCTCCAAACTGGTAAGTGCTGAATTCCATCTGCACTTGCTAACTGTAATAGTTCCTCCTTAAAAGTACATCTTTAAATGCCTTATTTGGTGCCATGTCCATTTTTTTTCAGTGCTATATGGGAGAATTTTAATCTCAAAATTCATAATGTCCTGCAGTATTTTCAGCATGTTGAAACACTGAGAGAAAGATCAGATTTGTCTAAGCTTTCTAGTCAGTGGTACTTTTCCACAGCTTATTTTATTTATTAAATATGGATATAATTTTCATATCATTATTGCAAAGAAAATGCTGATAATTCTAATATCCAGTTATATATGTTTAAAAACATGCACATCTAGCCTGAATAGTGAACCTGGACACCTCAGTAATATTAAAAGTTTAAGGAACTTTTGTCTTTAAAGTCTTTATTTTTCTGAGACACCAGAATAAATTTGATTGCTTATCTATGAAAGGGAGAACTTATATTCATTTTTGTATAAGTAAGGATGTACCTTATAAGCCGTAAAAACCCCACATACACATGATCATTTAGACTGTAGATTGCTTTTATTTTATCTTGTCTGTGCTTTGAGTCTCTTAATCCATATTTGCCTACTGCATTTCAAAAGGGAATCAAATTGGTTTTGTGGTGCATTAATGTTTTATGCAATATTCCATAGAGAACATTAAATCAAAATAAAAGAAAAAGGTTGACCTCTAACACTTACACCCATTTCTTATGTCAAACTGGAAGATGTTGAAAGCCTTATATGGTCGTAACCCTTCTATCTAACTGTGACCCTCCTTAACATTAAGCAGGTGACTCGATTAAACATAAATCAGGCATAAAATGCCCTGCATGAGGCAGCACAGTGAATCAAGCAAATTATCAAATGGCAAAACTCGTTCTGTGCTCTGGGCAATGTAAGCTGCCAGCACTTATACATCAAAACTTCACTCAGTGTAAGATTGATTTTATTTTATTTTGTTTATTTTAATTCCCTACAGCAAGCTGTGTTAGTTGTGTAAAATGCTGTCTGCATCATTACATTCCTAAGAAATGCTTTGCTTGTTTAGCAAAGGCCAGTTGCAATCTTAAGCAACATAATCTATCTAAGACTAGATATGCTGTGCTCTGTAGTGCATCTAGTGCAGTTGATATTTTGTGCAGTACTAGCAAAACTTAAGCTTCTGTGATTGTGTAGATTTTTTTTTCTGTTTGTTTGTATACATACACTATCAACTTTATCAAAAATATGAGCACCAAAGGGATAATGTTGTAAAATTGAATCACCAGTAGCCATTGAAGATATTTCCCAGTTTCAGTAAAGATGCTGGGATTAAAGCGTGTAAGTCCAATCTTAAGGCGAGAATGAATTTTTATGTAAGATGATACATGTCTTCCTTTCACAGTTGCTTTTTATGCTGCCTTAAAACATGTCAAAATAATCCCCAGCAGAGGAGCCTAAAAGGAATGTCAGCTCTGTGGTTATGTAAATCGAATTGAGTGCTTTACAGCAGGTTAAGATTTTTATAACTCAGGAGTTGTTAACAGCCAGCTGGTTTGTATCTGTTTTTTATGGTTATTCTTGTCATAGGCAGCCTCCACAATTTTTAATTATATTTTATGGTATGTGTTTTCCCTCCTCTTGAATCCCACAGCCACTCTTTTCTTCAAAAGATATTTTCCACTGGGAAGAGGAGAAGCATTGCTTTGGGACTCCATCATTAGAAATACTGTTGTATAATTACCTCCTGGTAACAACAGAGGAGTGTGACTCTCCATTGCAGATCTTTAACTTGCTATGCCAGGATGGAAATCTGTAGTATTCTGCACACCCTGTTAGGCTGTGATGCCTGCAGCCCTTAACTCAGACTGTTGTCTTCTGCTTTTAAGGAACTGATTTACAGTTTTTATTGCATTCACAATGCAAATTCCTCTTTGCTTCACACTTCAGGTTTGAAGGCATGCTTTGTGCTTTGCAGATTTATTGTATTCTGTGTTCTGGATCACCACTCATTTTCGTAACATACATTCTCAAAAATGCCTTAGTCTTAATTTTTGTTTAGTGACCATAATAGCGATATTGGACAAACATCATCTTTTCAATGTTTTTATAGCAGGGTAATTTCAAGAGTACAGTCTGATTCCCATCTGGAGTAGAAATAATTTAACATATACTGAGCACTTTGTTGGAAAACAAAACATCATTCCTGACAGCCTGAATAGCCAATGCCTCTTTTTGTTAGACTTCGAGAAGTTATGAAATATTTAGTTCTGTATTACTGTGAAGACATCACTAGAAACTACATTCTTGAATGTTTTACAGCATTTCGTGAATTTCCTCCCTCTGCCAAAGGAAACAGAGTGCCTGTTAATTGTCTTTAATGGTAGATCCTCCTATTGAAACACCTCCTCTCCTTGCAGAAGTAATGATGTAAGAGCGAGAGGCTTAAATAATTGATCACACAGAGAAAGCTGTTTGTTAGATGGTTAAAAGACTGTTAAGCTTGTCAACCGTAAGATAACAAAAAGACTACTATGAGCCTATTTTTAGGTGATGTTGAGAAAATTAACACTTGTTTTTAGTTAAAGTCTAAAATAGTTACAGTCAATCTCACTTAAAAAGCCTATTTTGAATGTGCAAAGCAAAGAATGTATGCTTTTTTGTTGTATTCCAAGAATTGATTTGTGTAATCCAGTTTCATTATTTTAACAGACTGAAATCGATAGAAGTATTATCATCATACCTAATATATTCAGACATTATGGCTCTATAGATCTTCTTGTATTACACAATATTATATTTAAATTTGAATGTTAAGTGTTTATTCTGACCTACTTATGGTCTAATGCCCAATGTCAGCAGCTTCTGAACTTCAAATATCTCTCTCTAATGTGTTGGCTTCGTATTAATTTCTTAAGCTACACAGGGCCATACCATGTAACTTAACATAAAGATACAGGATAAATATTTATTATCAAAATTAGCATATCTGGTAGGCTAATTTTTAAAAAAATATAATCCAATAGGAAATGAAAAAAAAAAAAAAACTTTTAGATAGCTTGCTTTAAAATAGCAAGTTTGCTGAAAATGAAGTTTGAATATTAGTAAAAATATACTGATATTTGCAAAATACATTTCTCATTTTTCTTTCAATTTCTTTTCCCCATATTCATCCATTTAATAGTTAAGAATAGAGATGGAAATAATAATGACAAAAAAATAAAGAAGATACTCCTTAAAATGCATAAGATAGGGTACAATTAGTGCAGTACAGGAATAGCATATATGAAAACTGCAAGATATATATTACATTGCTTTTAAAAAACACATTGTACATAGATATATAGTATATTATTTTTAAAAAGATCACCAAAAACCCCAGGAAATCTCACAGACTTTATATTTGGCAGATTAGGTGCATACAAAATGTTTCATGTTTTAGGAATTAGAGGACTGCAGCCACAGTTCATGGCTTCACCTTGCCACTTACCCCAGGCAAAACTGCCGGTATTTGCTGACCGTGACCCGCGAAAGTAATCGTCATTTCTTTCTTCTCTTAGGCTGTTGAGGATAGTGTGTGCTGCTCAATGATATTTGTTCAGGGCTCCAAAATATATCTACAGATGATAGCCTGGAAACTAGAACTAATATATTGAATTTTAATTGCTTTTTGTAGCCATACCATAACAATTTGAAATAGAGATAGTTCTATATAGCATAAACTCTGCTTTAAAGCAGTACTTGAACCTGCCCTAAAGTCTGTGTTTGGCTACCAATGAAATTCTGAGACAATGAGAAGATACCTGCATATTTCAATTAGGCAGTAGTATTGAAGAAGGTACTCTTTAGGTGGTGTGCAGTACATGACCTTCTTGGAACAATTCATTTGAACAAATAAAATAACACAGTTTTGACTTAGACTTAATTGCAAAGTTTTCAAAGTTGTCAGATATTATACATGAAGGCATTGTAGAGGAGCAAAGTCTGTGCCAGGTTTCACTGATCCAATGTAGATGGAAAAATGCATCAACAGCTGAAGAGGCTGTTGACCACATCAGGATTTAATTCATTAATTTATTCTAGATAGACCTTTGCATGAGAATTTCCCCCAATGTTATTACTTCTCTGTTGAAAACAACCATTGATTTTCTCCTTTGTGTACACTTTTGGGTTAAAAACAAAGTTGAGAATATGCTTTTATGAAGTTCTCAACTCAAAATTAATGTAATGATAAAGAATTAAGCATTATTCCACTGTGTCCTTGAACAGGTAACCTGATGCAATAGTTCTTAAATATACACCTGTTTTTTCTTGTCTGTGAGGGATAGGAAGACTATTAGATAATCATATTGTTCCTTTTTCTTTTCAGACCATGAAAAAATCTGACAGCTTTATGGCACAATTAGATTAGAAGTGTATTTTTTAATCCTTAATATCCTGTTTTTCAGAATACGACTTCCTTTGCAGTCAACAAAAAAATAACTAGTCACATTTTACAAACATAAGGTAAAATCATTATATTCCTTCTCATGATTGTCAGTGATTTAAGAAGAGCACATTTAACACTTAACTAGTTCAGGTGACAACAGAAGGATGGAGATTTTTTTAAACTTCATTTTAATAAAGCCTTAAGTAGCTTTCATGGAATTAAGAATTTTTGACAAATGATCAGAAATTGAAAAGTGTTTTGATTTTTTTAAAGTGCTAAACTATTGATCTTATGCTCTCCCTGCTTCAGAGTTTGAATTGACCATGTGCTAACTTGAAATTCAAATTGGTAAAAAACTTGTATCTGTTATTTTGATGGTTTCAAGAAAAACACCACAGCTAAACTAATAAAAATATTTATTTCCTATTCGTCCTTAGTGTCTCCCAGGCTAAAAAGTTTGTGACCTTTTAAGGTGTGTGGTAAAATTGAAAGCAATGTTTCATCATCATAGTTCCTTTGTGGATTTTTATCCATGTACGCTTTGCACTGAACTGCTGCCCTCACTTCTTAGGCAAATCTACCTTGAATTTATGGACTTTGTTTGACTTTATAGATTTGGAACAAGGGCTAAAAACAAAATTAATGCATGCTTGGAACTTTATTTTTAAAGCTTTGTACAACTCTTGACTGATTTGTATTGATAATCCTTCTGTAGAGTAAGGAAGTATTATCTCCATCTAATGGGTAAAGGAATAAAATTAAAATGTAGATGACATCTGATACTTTCTAGTAATCTCAGAATTAAAACTCAAGGGCCTCTAATTTCTTCCTCTGATGGTATTTTTAACTAAAAGGGTGAACAAAGCAATTCAGATATTATTCAGATACTTTCTTTCAGTGTCTCTTCAGATTCTTCTTGCTACCACCTAAGGATTTCCGTAGAAGATATGCTTGGCACTTGTGGTTAAGCATAGGTCTTGTAGGTGTGGGGTTATGATCTTTTTGGATCTAATTTGCTACTAACTGAAGGTAAATTATAAGAAAATGACAAACAGGAGACTCAGGCCATCAGCAGTCTAACCAAACAACTGACCTAGGTGCATTTCTAAAGCTGCCAAAATAACTGTTCATATAATCAGTCAAAAAGCACAATCCTACTGTTGGATAAAATATCTTCCATAATTTGCATCTGGGCATTTTATATGAACATATAGGATGAGAAAGTTAGTACAAGGTGAAGTGCACTGTGTTAATGGCATTCTGCAGATACAATTGCTTCTGTAAATACTTGTGTAAAACACTCTGTTAGTGGAGGACTGATTTGTGGAGATGCTACACAAAGGCAGGAGCTTTGAAATGGACTAAAGTCTATTTTTTGTTTATATGGTAGCTTGAAGTAAAAATGTTCATTAAAATATCTCTTTTATAAAAAAACTCTAAGATTAAGGTGAGCTGATGCTGCAATTAAATGCAAAAAAATATTTGATCCTCTTGATAAAATTAATATTTCATAGAATCACAAAACGGTTTGTGTTGAAGCAGACCTTAGAGATCATCTAGTTCCAACCCCTCTGCCATGCACAGGGACACCTCCCATTGGACCACGTTGCTCAGAGCCCCATGCATCCTGGCCTTGAGCACTTCCAGGGATGGGACATTCCCAGCTTCTCTGGGCAATCTGTTCCATCACCCTCACAGTTTAGAATTTCTTCCTAATACCTAATTTAAGCCTACCTTCTTGAGCTTAATGCCATTAACCTCTGTCCTATCACTACCCTTGTAAAAAGTCCCTCTCCGACTCTCTTGTAGCCCCTTTAGTTACTGGAAGGTGCTGTAAGGTCTCCCTGGAGTCTTTTCCAGGATGAACAACTCCAACTCTCTCAGCCTGTCTTCATAGGAGAGCTGCTCCAGCTCTCTGATTGTCTTCATGACCCCTCTGTAGACGTGGTCCAGCAGGTCCATGTCCTTCTTATGTTGTGGGCCCTGGCTGAACACATTGCTCCAGCTGGGGTTCCAAGAGAACCCAGTGGGAGGGGGGAATCACTTCCCTCAACCTTCTGGCCGTGCTTCATTTGATGCAGCCCAGGACACAGTTGGATTTCTGGCAATCTGTTAGTTTGGTGAGGAATGTCAGCTATTCATTTAGGAGATTGGAAGTATGAGTCGATCCAAAATTCCTGTTTATCATCAACATTGTAGGAGGCAATCTTTTTTCCATGCACTGAAGCCATTTTATAACTAATTTTATATTTCATGCTCTTTTATATGAGGAATATCAATCACTTATGCTTGAGTAGTAGCAGTTTCCAGTGAAAGTAGAACATTTACTAATATTCACAGAAGTTTTCCCACAATGTAAGCTTTCTTAGAAAAAAACATGAGAATAGAAAAAGCTACTTCTAAATATTTTTCTTCAAAAACATGGTCAATTGAGACAACACTATACTGCCTCTTTTGAAATGGGTTAGCTGTAAGTGAGAAGGGCAGGATGTCAACAGCAAAGAAAGAAAAATGTAAATACAACTGCATTTACACACAGAGATTTGATCATGGTACTACCTGGTGCATATATGAATGTCTCTGTAGACGATGTGCTGTCCTTATTAAATATTGTTACTGGAAGGAGAGAATCGTGTTGATTCATCTGCCTTTATTACATGAAACCTTACTGTATACATATATATATACACACACACATATAAATATGGTTAATATGCAGCTTAGATGAAACACAATCCTCCTGTGGCCTGTTATCACCATAGAAAATCTGTTTCAATGGATGGAGGAATTACTCTTTTTCAAGCCCAGCAAAGAAATATAGCATGTGACTAATACAACCAATTAGAGAACAGAGCAAACAAAGAGAATTCTAGAAATGTGTCATAAACTTCTTAAGGCACTGGCAGAAAAAAAATTTCCTTAATGTTATGGGCTGTTAGTACATCACAGAATTAAATCTAACAATAGGTCTGCATCCTTTCAAAGGCAATTCCTGTGTTTTAGCATGTCTTAAGTAATGATTAAGAATTCAATTTTAAAGAAACTCAGAAATTTAATATAAGAAATTGCACTAAATCCAGTCATTTTCATTCCTGTAAATTTTATGCATACCATAGGCATGTTTTCAGAGCTAATTTATTCTTCACTTTGGGAAATGTCCACCAGTTCTTTGGGCTATACAGTGACAAATATTGATTATAATCAATGTTTTATACTTGCAATCTTATTAGTTATCTGTATGTCTTCCAAAGTGACTGCAAGTCAACATTAGTGTCAAATTACTAGAATGATGTTCTGATTTCCAAGATAAAGTAACAGTAGTGATCCTGTTCCATTTTTTTTTCAAATTATTCATACTATAAATTTTAGTCTAGAAGTCATTATGTTGAAGACCAGTAATATCTAGAAAACACAAAAGAAATACATGTACACTACATGGGCTATGTATTTTTTTTTTTAAATAAACTCATTTGGAATGTTGATACTTTTCATTGTTATGTATTGCGGTTGCATCTTGTAGTTGATTAAAGTTAGATTACTTGTAGTTGGGATAAAAATAGTGAGTTATTATCCAGATACTAATTAAATTTTTGCCAGTTATTTCTATTACTCACTCTCTGCTAAATGTGCAGTCCATCTTGACAATCTGAATGTCAGATAAGTCAAAAACTTGGAATTTAGCAATGATCAGAAAGAAGGTCATAACCTAGAGGGAGGAGAAATTAGAAAGGACACGTCCCATTCTGCACTTCTGCAAGTGTTTAGAAGGTGGAGAAAAGTGATTTCCAGTAACAGATAGATTTGTGAAAGTCCAAATCTGTTGATATCTTGTTCATTAATGGATGAAGAAAAGATAATTAAATTATCTGCTGCAAATTATAGTCTAGTTCTCCCCACAAAATGTGAAATCTATGAAATAACTGTTGTCATCATATTTTTTCTTTTTGTGGACACTACCAAGTTGAGAGGATCATGGTAACATGAAGCTTTTTTTTTCATAAATTATTGCTAGCAATGAACATATAATGTCTCCTTTGCATTGCATATCATGAGGATTTCTCAGATTTCTCCCAAAGAGAATGTTTGGGCTCTCTTAAGCTTGCTTATTTAATGATCTTTGACTATTTATTCATAATGTATTAGACAGTGGTACCAATCAGTTGTCGGCTTCAAATAATATGCCTTTCGGAAGCTATACATATGGCCATGTGTGTAAATCTGAATTTACAAATGTTGCAGGTCTTCATAATATAGAACTGCAATTGTGCCAATATGGTAGGAACTGTAGAAAAGCTACTGCATGTTTGTTTTTGTATTACAATCAAGTACAGTAATAATGTATCCATTATTAATACCACACTTTCCTTTTAATATCAGTAACAGTCTTCATATGTTTACTTTTTGTGTAGCAGACAATTCTGAGGTACAAAACTTAAGTATTTTGTTGAATGAAGTTCAGTATTCACTGAACACTCTAGGTGTGAGAACTCCCTTGATTTGGGGTGATAATTTGGCCTTAGAATAAAAAAAAAATGGAATTATTATGTTTGGAAAAGACCTCCAAGATCATCAAGTCCAAATTTTGACAAACACCATGCCCACTAAACTATATCAAAAAGTGCTACATCTGCTCACTTTTTGAACACTTCCAGGGATGGTGACTCCACCATTTGCCTGGAGAGCCTGTCCCAATGCTTATCCACTCTTTCAGTGAATAAATTTGTCCTAATATCCATGCTTTGATGAAGTGCTGGGACTCAACACAAGTGCACATCATGCCCCTGTTGTGCCATAGTTTGTATTGGAAAGAGATACTTTTGTCTTCAAATGTGACATGCCACCCAAAAACATTCATCTAATGCCTTGGTCAGCACCCAGGGTACTGCCTGTGGGATTTAGTGTTCGGTTACCTTGTGCAACACGTAGAGCATAAAAGTGAGAGAGGACTGTCTGTGACAATTGACTGCCTTTTCATCTCAAAAAAGGACTACACAGTGTTACCTGTGAGTCATTATCACAGCTACTTTGTACAGTATCACAGTTCTGCATCACAGTACAAACTCTGCTATCACTGTGCTGTAACAGTACATTTAGCCCCATGCCTTGCCTCTGGCACAGAGTAATGCATAATGGATCTGACGAAACTTAAAAAAGAAAAGAAAAAGAAATAGAGAAAAAAAAGAGCCCCAAAGCCACAGTGCAGCTCTTGAAGTTACAACACTTCTAGTGAATAAAAGAGTGAAGAAGGAGGGAGGACTCTCCTGACCCTTACAGATGAATTCTTTGCATTCAGAAATGTGAAAATTCTCTTACTCAACTTGCTGTGTTAAAATAAGGGTACATATGTCTTGAAATAACCAGTGGATTTCTGGGGCTTTCTCCCACCATTGTATTGACTTCTGTCTTTCTAATGCTTGGCACAACCTGCTTTACACACTGCAAATAGAGAGACATAGTCAGAAAACAGTTTTAGAATTTGTTAATGTATATTGTAGTATAAAAGTTTCTTTTTAGAGGGAGGAGGATTCAAAAAAATCTCTAAAAGCTAAATATGACAAAACAGGATCAAAATTGTTCTTTAAAGACATTTTAGGGTTTTTTTAATATGTGTAATATATTTTAACTCTATTAAAGAATAAACCAATGGAAACTTTATTTAAAGTATCTTGAAATTGTAGCTTATATTTTAGACATTTACTGAAGGTCTACTGCTCTAATCAGCAGCTGTGATATTTCATCTTAGCTAAAGTCCTAAATTCCTTGCCTTTTCTTTTCATGACTAGGAATAATGCTGTTTTCACTTCCTGAGGTTGGCAGGAGCCTGAAATAAGTCTGTAGCTGACTATTTTTGTGCACCGGAAATGAGAATAAAATCTTTCTTTCTTTGGGCAAAAGTGTTGCTTGAGGACCAAAGCCATAAAGGCCGCAAAGGCATTGATAACACATTGCCTAAATATTAGTGGGCTGTTTCTTCAGTGTGTGGACTCAGTGCAGAGAACAGGTCCCTCTGAGAGCACATCCATTCCACCAGACAGCTATCAAAGCTAAAATTGCACCATTGTGGTCGACAGCTAAAATTTCATTTTATTCTGATCTTATTCTGGTGCCACAAATACTTATACACATGGATAAGTTAAATTTCACTCGCATGATTAGGCACGTGGACTACAGTGGGTCTATGGGAAGGAATTTGGCGGTTCTGTTTGCAAGGCTGAGTTCGGAAGTTGTAGGGGAACACTTCTATGGGGCCATCAGACTGCCTCAGCAGTGTTTAGATATTAGTTTAATCAAAGAACTGTGTGCCATTACCCCAGGATCTGTGTCAAGCTGTGGATTAGGTTTATAAAAAAAACTACAAAAGCTCCTGCTGGTTGAAAGATTATGAGTATTTAGCTACATTACTGCTGTTACAGGCATGAACACGTCTTTTCAGTATTTTTGAATTATAGCACTGTTACAATTAGTTGTGTCTATCTAGTTATAAATTAAACTAAAGTTTTTTTTTTTAAATACTACTGGTCTTCTTATTTTTTTTTGACTGTATAACATCAACTGTAATACACTTCTCTAAACTGGTTCCAAAGAGTATGTCTATAAAAGACATTGTAGTTAGTAAAATCTAAGAACATTAAATGAAGAAAATTCACAGAGCACCAATAACCACCAGGAACTGCTATTATGTTAAACCTTTTAATTTCTCCTAACAGCAAGAATAGTATTGTGAGAACATGGGATAATACACATGAAAAGAAGAAAAGAACTTCTATTTGCAAAGAGTGCAGGGAAGTTGTTCCCATAATAAGTCATTCTATTAAAGAAGAGCAATTATTACACTCTAGCAATGCAAATGTAAAACAGAAAGTCTTTCAGGAACCAACCATCATAGTTAGCATAATATATTGCCAGTATATATATGTTTTGCTTCCCCACGTATCTTATTTTTTTTTTTGGAACTGCATGGTATTTGGCACTTAAGGGAAAGTATTTTTTTATATTGTTCAAAGCTGACCTCTGCTTTTAAAAGGCTTGATCTGCACTTTTTCATCTGTTTAGAAGCATACATTTTTGGTTAAGAAATTGAAGACAATCTCTTTGTCTTTTTCCTAAGCTGGGAAGGTTGAGATAAAAAAGAATGCCTGCTTTAAAAGTCACACATGGCTGTAATTTAAGATTTTTTTTACCTCATTGTCCATAACAGTTGAAAGAAACCTTCAATGAAAGTTTATTAACTAGGCCAGTGCCTGAGGCAATAAAGGTTCATTTATTACCAGTTTCTTGGCTGTTTTTCTTCTTCTATTTTTCCGTTAAACTCATAGTGTAAGATAATACTTCACAAAATTAAACCTTTGACCTTCTGTGGAGTTAAGTCGCCTTTGATTAGATAAAGTAACAATTTATGGTCCAGCATGAGGTTGCACATGAAATGAATAATGCAACAGAGTGAATGAGAGCTGAGAATCTATTGCTTTTGAAAAGATGACTGTTGTTTAAGAAAGAATGTTCTCTCTTAATTGTATTGTGTTGTTGCTGTGTGCATTCCAGTAGGATTTTAAATTGTTGCTGAAAACTGCAGTATAGCCAGGCAGTTATGCAACATACATTGTTTAATTCTGTCACAATTGCACCAAGCCAATAATAAAGTCACAGATTGCAAAACCCCATGAAGCTGTAGCAGTTAGTAATTTGTTGTGGTATTTGAAATGCACTTTGTGATTTCACTTTTTACTCTTCAGTACGAAGGAATATATCCACTAGAAAGAATAACTTCATGGAATGTCAGTCAATCAGTTCCATAAATGGCAAATATTAGTGATAAAATAATTCCATTTACACATTTTTTTAAGCATTGTTCAACTTGCTAGTAGATCTATTTCAAAAAATGCAGTGTTAATAAAACAAAAGGACACCGCTTCTTTCTACGTCAATGCTTTATTTCTGCAACTATGTTATTAATTGTGGAGGAACATCTTAACCAGAAAGATTTTTAGGTTCAAGCATTGCTGTGGAAATTTATCTTTTCTGCTTGTTTATCTCAAAATTCATATTACAAGTTAGGAGTAGTTACAGGAAAAAGGTCTGATTAGACTGATGAGCAACAGATGGTTTGAGCTTCACATATACTAGTTTTCTCCCAGTGCAAGACTGTCAGTTTCAGTTTAGTTGCACCAGTCTAAACCATGGATGATTTTTTTTCTAAGTACTCCTTCTTTAGCAATATTTAAAGTGCAGGGTTTTGTTTTTTTTTTTTTTTCATTAATATGATACCTTTAGTAATAGGCCTTTAAGAGATACTAAAAAAATTATCTAGATGAGCAGTTTATGCTGAACCACTCTAGTTGATCGAGAAAATATAGCTATGGGGACCAGACAAGAATTTTTTTTATTATCCCAAAATAACATGTAACGAAACTTTTAGGTATACCAAGCTTGTTATGTTGGATCAATCCAGACAGCTTAGCAGAAATAAGGTTTCTGGATAAGTGTGAGATTCCGGACATACATTACACATAAAGAATTCTTCTAGTGAAACTCAGTATATTTTAGCAGAACGTTATGGTGAAGTTCTCCTTTCTGCAATCCAATCTGTGTAATCAGACCTCTGTCCTCCTGCAGATTGCTTTCCCCTTCTTGTTTTATGTATCACACTATATAAAACACCCATTAGATCAGAGACTAAGGTTAGGATCCTATTTCATTTGAAATAACTAGGCAGCAGCGTAATAAGCTACCAAAAACTTGTACCTGAACTGCTGAAACCCATGAAACCAGTGCAATAACCTACAGTGATCGGGGTCAGGTCCTAGAAGGTAACCCTGCCTTTCCTTCTGAGGCAGATTGTTTTCAGATTTTAGTAGGAATTTTGCCAAAGTAAGAACCAAAATATGAAATCTGGTATTAAATCAAGAAAGGGTTTGAATTTTTTTCAAGTCAGTACCATTGAAATAAACTAGAAGAAAAAGGATTAATCATTCATTTGAAATAATGAAAGGAGTTCTTTCAGAATTGAGATGAGCTTTGGAACTCCTCCCATGCAGTGAGTAAAGCATTTCTGCAGAATGAACTTTCCAGGAAATAAATGAAATTAAAAGTTTCATTTATTTAATTCATAAATACACTGCTGACAGTTGTATTTTTGTTTTCTGCCTGTTCTGTGATGTCAAAGCTAAAGTTTCTTGAAAATGTTGTAAAAGTCCTAAAGAAGGAGCTTGCATAAACACATACATGTTACTGAATTTTGTNATTGTTATTATTCTTAGGCATAATTATGTGAAGGAAGTTAAAAGTGAATTAAGATCAATTATTTAAATAATTCTGTAATTTGTCCCAGGATGAAGTTTAGGCATACAATTAAAAAATGTATGTTATGAGACATATTCAAGGCTGAAAAAGTTCCACTCAGGTCCTTTTCTATTTTGTGTTGTGTTGTGTTATTTCTATTTTTTGTGTTGTAAGCTGCTCACCCCATCAAAATTGAAAGTTTTAAGAGCTTTCTCTTAAGGCAGGCAGGCAATACTCTTTGTTGGAAGGCAGAAATCCTGGATGTGATTTAGTGCCCACCAGTAATTCGTATACATTTCGAAAACCTGTCATGATATATGACAGCTCTCTTGGGGACTTTGCTTTTAAAACAGAATTGTTTTCTGAAGATGCTGGGTTTCTTTGTCATTGTTTTCTGTTTTGTTCACTCATTTTTCAGCGTTAGAGACCACACATACTGGGCATACTTCTGGTCTCATTCTCACCCACGAAATTCTGACTTCAGTAGAGTTGCACGGGTGTAAATTAGACTAGGACTTGGCAGGAGAAAGCTTATGATTATATTTGGCAGAGACAGCAGGCTGCAACTTTATTAACATAATTAACAGCTACAAACACACCCAACAGGCCAAAGTAATCTAGTGACAGAAGAGAGAAGGTCTTAGTAGGAAAGGATCCTTCGTGCTCTCTTTTGGTGTTCTGATTCTTGTTCCTGAGTTCCTACTAAGGCTTGGCGAGCATTCAATTGAGCTGTAATTCAAATTCATATGGCTCCTGCAAGACACCTTGAACAGACTTTTGCTGATGAGTCTATAGGAACTGTCAGCAATACGGAGATTACTCCAGCAGCGTGATGGTTGAATCGAACTTTACTTTCTGATGTTTTGCTTTTTGAATTAAATTGTTGGACAAGATTAATTGCACGCAGTAAGAGATTTAAATGAATGGCTTTATAAAGCATTAAAGTTCTAAGTATGTCACATGGGAAAAAAGCTGTAAGGTTTAAATGAATAAATGTATTTAATGCATAAAATGTCTGGGCTAATTTTTTAATTCCTTTACAAACATATTGAAAAACCATACTTTATTCATCCATCTTAGTTATACTGCTGTGGTTGTGGTAATTTAATATTCCTGCTCTTTGCTAATCTTCTGGTTCAACAGAAGTAAACAATAGGTTTCATAAATTAAAAATACGCTCCTCAGAACATGCTTCTAAAGATAAAAAACAAGGCTGTAAACATTTATGACTGAAACAAACTAGATTGTTCAAATACTGCCATGATGTATCATGTATATCAATATGGCACTGATATCAGTTAGAATGCAAACAAGGTTTTAAATGATGTGCCCCTTCATTTCAGCTGGAGAATCCGCTTTACACCATCTGCCTATCAGATGGTTAGGAACCAGGACTGCGTATTAATGCCACATGTTCGATTTTCATTCCTCTTGTAATGGTTAGATTCATATTGCTAATAGCTGTGCATGAGCACTGTCGATGAAATTTGTGTGACGATGGAGTGATGAGATATTTATAAAGCTGCCTGTCTCACTGCATAATCAGCAGGAAGAATGCCAGACATAAACAACTTATCAATTTCAGAATATTAATGACAACTACCATTGCTTTTAATCCACTGAATACTTTGGCCTGAATACTTTTTAACTGTTCAAATAAATATTTGTAAAGAAGAAAAAATACCTGCATCTGGTGTGATCCTTATTTCTTCCATTTCAGTTGACTTTGTAGGTTACATTTGGTTATCTCATTTTTGAAGGTAGCATTTCTGTAGTGTAGAGAAGTGTGCACCTTGGAAATTCCTTGGCTACTTATTGTAAGAGTAAATTGATATTAAATAATGTTTACATCAAAAGGCTTTTTCAAAGAATAAATTTTTAAAAAATCCCAATTACTTCCCTGGGTATTTACCCATACTGTAACTTTAAAACTGAGTATTTTAAAATACAAATAATGATACATAGTGGTTAACTTCTGCTTATAGTATATTTGCTTGGCTATACTAGTGAGATAAGAAAGATAAGTTGGGGCCTGTGCTGAAGTTCTGGGTTGTACCATACCCCAGTACACTGCAGTGCACCAGTGATTATAAAGCAAGCGGCTCTGATAACTGGCTTTGGGACTCCCTTGCCACTTGCTTTGCTATATCATCACAGTCAGGTGATAGGAAAAAGCAGCAGTAAAGGAGAAACTGTGCTGTAGGCTGGAATTGCTGTGAGGACCAGGATTAAACTAGAATTCTGAGCATTATTCCTTCCATTTCCCTCCTTACTTACACCAGTGCTTACATGAGACACGCATTTCAGATTTGTATGGTTTCCATTAATTGCTGTATAGCAAACTAATAATTTCAGTCACTTCTGTGACTGTATAAGAGAAGGAATGAAATTATTAGTTTAATTTCTGCTGTTTAAAATTATTATTTTTTGCTACAAGCATTATCTTGCTTATCTTACTACAGAACTAAGCAATTTGTATTTTAGTTTCTCAGTCCCCATCCAAAGAGATGCACCAAAGCATACTCTTTTTTTGCAAATATTGTAGCACAAGAGAGTTTTTGTTTCAGGAGTTCTGCATCCAGGTCATTATTACAATGAAAGAAAATAATTGCAGGTGGTGGCACAAGTCCTATGTCCAGCATCTCTTTAGTATGTAATTTACCCCAGTACTTGGAAGCACTTTAAAACTGCTGATCTAAAAGTGTAGTCACAACCAAAAATTTGGGGCCTGCTGTTGTAGTGATTGAATATAATGTACCAGAATATTCCTCCAAAGAATTGTTCTTTAAAACTGCTAGTTTTAGCTTTTCAGGGATGTATACATATATTAAAAAAGGAAGTATAGGTTATTGTGTTGTTTAATGAGCACCGGATGCAAACCAAAGTTCAGAGGTGCACCATCCCTTTTTCTGTGGCCAAATTTAGGGACTGTAACCAAATTTGTATAATGTATGGCTTCATATCCTTCCTCTAAGGTAAAAATATAATTGGAAGCAATCCATGTTATTGTCAATACCTTTTTAAGATCAGAACATGCACATTTTGTGATAGTAGCAGAAGCTAAAATAAAAGTAAACCCTCATATTTATTCACCTTCTCATTTATTTTTGGCTTTTGGTACATCTTCTACCTGAAACAGCACTTTTGTAAAGAATATTGATCTGTAATTATCACTTGGTCAGTAATTCTCATTACACTTGGAGGTGTTAGAAGTCAGCCTGTGAGGAGGGTCAAGAGGCTGGAACTGTTTGCTAATCTTTTATGTGGTCATGCAAAGCAATAAGGGAAAACAACCTTCAGTCAAGCAACAATATATTCAAAGGCACCTCTTATACCACCTCATAGATTTCCTGATGTCTGCTCACCTTCTGCTTTCTCCCTGCTGGAATTTGCCTTCTGTCCCTCCCCATCACTAGCCAATAACATGGCAAAAGTGAACTTGTTTTCCATGTAAGGAGTCAAAGGAGACAACAAGAGACCCTGGGAAGCAATGGTGCTAGCAATATTTACCTCAGCGGCCTGGGATTATTTGCTTATTTGGTCTTTCCTGCTAAATTGCACTCTTCCTATGCTAGACAGCAGCCTTAGAATAGTAAATTGTGGAGTTAGTTCCTCTTGAGATCCATAGGACACTTCACACCTCTCAGAGTAGCTGAAAATCAGATGAGCAGGCACCTTTAAACTAATTACATGGAGGTTTTCAAGCCTTCTCCACATTCAGGGCAAGAATCTTGATTCAAAATGACTGCAGGTCTGTTCTCTTCACATGGCGTCACAGGCTGAGGGCTGAGAGTGCATGAATGCATTAAACTTACCTGCTTTATTGCCTTCTCTTTTATTTCTTAGATTTAGTTCTCTATCATTTCCATCTCTGCCCCCTGCATCAATTGTGTGGGGGAGGCAGCTCTTGTGAAGTTTTGACACTGGCTTCTCTCTGCTGCCACCCAGGCTGGGGCAGAGGGATCTGGGTGGGCAGCGCAGGACTTAGGGACCACAGGAGAATTACCCTGCCTCAGGGAAGAGGGCAAAAACTGACGCTTGTGACTTTGATTAAAGGCTGCATTTAATTTTGAGTTTTGGAGGCAGCTGGAGAACTGGACCAGTTCTCCAATTGCTCTTGACAAAGAGAAATTTTCCTGGGTTTGTAGAACATAATTGTAAATGGCTGGATGGCAGAAACTTGGTTTGATAGGAAGAGCACTTGACTTGCCCATAGGTGACTTTGGGATTGGTATTAAATGGGTTAATACTTCCTCTTCTCATTGATAAATACTTAAATGCCTTCAAGTCTGGGGAGAGCAGAATAATGTTCTGCATTGTTTTTTTCTAGAAATGCTTCCTAGAAAAACTACATCTCCTTACTATTATGTATGAAATGAGAAATGCCTGAGTTCTATAATCTGTTACTCATAAATAGAAATTATAGACCTGTTATTTCTGTTTTCTTTAGCATGTCTAAAATTAAAGCTCTAATGGGAATTTTTTCCTAAGTATGGTTATGTACATATTCACCTATTCATAGTCAGACATTCAGGACACCATTTTGAAGCTAAATTAGATTTTTGACTGCGTGTATTTGTAGTTTCATCTAGTTGTGATTTTATTATGAATGCACTTACTAGACACTAAGTTAAAGTTTAGATGAATGTATAGGAGTAATTATCTAAATATAATGTGAAACATTTTACTTGAAAAAGTTGATAGTTTTCAAAACTAACGAGGAATAATACTCTGCAGTGGTCTCTGTTCTTATGTAACAAGCATGAAGGAATAATAACAGTCCCTACAATAATGGAGACTTATAGAATTATGAATATTAATTTTTTTTCATACTTCTTTGCAGGTCTGACAGCAGCAGCTGCAGCAGCAGCAGCTGCCACCAATGCTGCCATAGCAGAAGCAATGAAAGTGAAAAAAATCAAATTGGAAGCTATGTCCAACTATCATGCAAATAATAACCAGCATGGAGCAGACTCTGAAAATGGAGATCTGAATTCAAGTGTTGGTAAGTTTCAGACATAGCGTTATTACATGTCCATAATACTGAGATATTTTATTAAAATGGTGATCTTTCTGAACTTCCTTCTGAAGTCCTTGATTTGGTGTAAAAAGTTGCATATTTGTTTTCCTTTTCTTAATGTTTTTAGTTTTATTTTGTACCTGACCTTTACACCAGCGTTCAGTGTTGTTGTTACTATTACAAAAACATTCTTTTCTTCACAGGTTACTTTTGCAGACTCCAGTTAATATTTTCCATGAAAGAAAGTGGTTTGATTGCTTAGAGTTCATTTTTCAAAGTAGAGGTGGAGTGACAGATGATGGTGTCAAAGTGAAATTTAACAATGTCTCCTGCTCAGTGTGCTGGGTATTGACTTTGGGTAATTCAGAACACAAGCTTGAAAGCAAAATATTTCATACTTTCATGTGCCCTGTGACAAAAGGAAAACATGCATACACAATAAATTCTGCCATGCTCTGCAGTTCCTATCATATTTTATTTTAATAAACACGTTCTTAAAATGTAGTTAACATTTTTTTCCATTTCTTAAGCAGCCATCAGCAACTCTTGTTCTTTTTCAAAAAAGAATTGTTTCAGTATACTTTATTCATTTGTTTGGACAATTTGTTTTGCTAAAGCATACTTCAAAGCTAGGATAACTTTTGTTGTTGTTGATTAAATCTTTAATCATCTGTGTGTGTCTGCTGTAAAATGTTTTGTTATGCCATTTCATTGTATTGGATCCTTTTATCATGTTGAAACAGTATTAACTCAGCAACAGAAATTCAATGACAAGAGGTACGTTCAGAAGACTGCAGGGAAGATTGGTGTATACTGGAATAAAATGGCCTCAGATAGACTTTTTGTTTTTATTTTGGCCCTTTGTCTAGATTTTTTTTTAAATTTTTCATCTTCTAAATACATTTGGAATGAATCTTAGAGCGTATGCATTAGCCTTAACATAAATAAATACATGTTTGTGAACAGTGTTTCTGTACAGTTCAGTAGGCATTGGTAGGGTATTATTTAGAAATAATATGAATTGCAGTTCAAAGAACAGGTTCACTTGGGTACATACTACTGTAAATAGCAACAATATGTATGCATTACTGAATAAGGAGATTATATGATTGGTTTTGTTTTCCTTTTAAATAAAGGCTTTAAAAATACCTATATGATGGTGAAGAAAATAGTCTTAAATTACTGAGATACCAACATATGCAGTTATTCTAATACAAGTGTAAAGATTGTTCTCTTGGAGAGAAAACAAGAGAGGGTAGAGAGCAGGTGTATTTGAAATCTGGGAGGAGGAGATAGGTACAAATGAAGTGGAAGGACCAGTTGGCCTCTAGCACACTGGGAGAAAAGTGAAGTAATGAGAAAGGGTGAAAAGTGTAAATACAAGCCGAGAAGATAGAGTGTGTACTAGAACTAGAAGCTAATTTAGATTTTCAGGCTTAGGTGAATCCATTATATGAAATAAAAAGTTCAAATACTGGTTTGTGGAGCTGCTATTCTGCTTGGCAGTTCTAGTTATAAACCACATGTGCATCCATGGGGATGGAAAAGTTAACAGGTAATCAGCATCTAAACCACACAGAGTATTTGTAGAAGAGTGGATAGAAGGAATAGCTGAACTTCCTCTGAATAAGAAAGAAAAATATCTATTTTGAAATCCTTGTTTTAGGCATAATTTAGATAACTAATATGTTCTTAGACAGCCTAATCATTTTCCCTATTTAAGAAAATACATTCTAGCTATTTTAGTAGGGCAAACTTAGTGAAGCAAGATTATTTATTGTCATTGTCAAAATTTCCTCTCAGCCCCTTAACTTACTTGTTAGCTTCAGTTAATTTCCCAATTTAACTGAATGAAGAATTGAGTTAATTTTGTTCAGAAAAAAATGGCTCTTCTGAGTAGAGTGAATAGCTTTCCAGTTGTCTCCATTCCATGAGGAATGGTTCTGAAAATACAGTTTTCTTGTCTGTGCACCTTGTCTTGAGCTGCACCCTTCATATGGAGGATTTCTCAAGAACAATTTGATTTATTTATTTTCTTTTATAGTGTACCCAGTCTAGTGTCCAGTGTTGGTCATGCATATGGAATCAGAGAAGTGACTCCTACTGCTACTAATGTCAGGGTATTATTAGGTTCATGAAGAGTTAAGTTCTTTGTTTATTAGTTGCATTTTTGAAAATTAGCACACTGTATTATCTTGACAAGCACTCATATTTCAAAGGTGTTGCTTGTAGTAGGTACATACACTTTCTTCTCCTGCATTTTTTCAGGAGTGTGTTTATTTATGTATTTTCAAATAAATATTATCAAGTCCATATACCATTAATGTTTTAAATTATAGCTTGCTAGGGAAGAATATGAAATATTACATTACTGAATGTTGACAGGAGGAAAGAATAAAACAAAAGAAAACAACCTCATTTTAGTGTACATTTTAAATTAGCTTATGTGTCTGACCAAACTGAAAAGGAACAAATGATCCAACCAGGCTAAAAGCTTAACTGATTCATCCTAGCCCATATGTAGCAGGAATTATGGTGGGTGTGGATTTACCATCCTGTGCTCCAGTGCCTACATAAAGGTGGATAAATAAAGTACAGGCCCTTATTTTATTTATCTTACCGTATCGACATGTCAGGTTTACTTCTGAATTGTCTTGCTTTTTGGTTTTAATCAAATGCTTAACGTGAATTACAGAAGTAATTCTTGTAGTCAAACATTGTATAATTATACAGAGCACTACACAAATTTATGAACTTGGTCCTTTGAAGCAATGGCCAAAAGGTTAGTGAATGAAGGGAGTTAAAGGGAGCCAATGATACTAATAAGTAATTATTTTATATCTTTCTGCTTTGCTGGTAACCTTGAGCTTGCATCCTCCCACCAGAATTATCATTTTAGAAGGGGAAAAAAAAAAAGAAATTACAGAGGAATCAGAGTGAGGTATTAGCACACTGAGTAAAATATATGGCTGCAACGCCTTTCTCCCCCATCCACAATCAATTGGATTCTTTTAGTTTAATATTTACTTGCTAAGATGAGATGCTAGTCTGCATGGTGATAAACAGTCTGCTACTGGCATCTGAAGGTGACCTGTCAGTTCATATGGACAAATCTCCTGCTTACTGAAATGTACAAAATAAATCATTAAAGCAGGCAGGTGCTCATTCCCAGATTTAAATCACCATAGATTTATGATTTGAATTAATGCTTCATTTGGTCATAGAAATAGATGCTGAGACAAATGATATGCAGTGGTTTGGGCTTCCATACTGTAGCCATCCTAATATTGATTACTGAGATGTCTTTGCAATCTCTTGTTTATATCAAGTACTGTCTTGTGACAGCTTGGCTGATATGAGCTACATTGCAGATAAGAAGGAAAAATGTCCCAGGTTCTTTTTAGTGGCAATCTTACATACAACATGCAGGGTAGATAAATTATTGGGGTTTTGTTTAAAAAATGAATTCCATAGGGCATCAAAGGAAAAAGAAAGATTATGCGGTGTGTTGGGGATTTTTTTTGTTGGATTTGTGTTTTTTTTGTTTTTTTGTTGGGTTTTTTTTTTTTGTTTGATTTGTTTTTTTTAATTAATTGCAGAATGAAAAGAAAGAGAGTGTCAAGGTCAAATTTTAAATTTCACTGACGAGTTTCTACTCTTTGTCATATTAACATCTTACTGTGATATTAGGACCAGTTGTGTGTTTACCATATGATGCTCTGAAGCAATGCATAGGTAAAGTAGCTCAATCATTTCCTCGCTGCTTAAGTACTTATTGCTCTGCTGTCCTACTTCATTAACCTGCAGTAGCAAACGATAAAAGCCTTTGAAAATAAATACCTTTTAAAAGCTATTTTTGTGAGCTAGAGTTTGCTATCTATAACTTGGTAGGAAGTGAAGAACAGTCCATATACTTTTGCTTCCCGAACATTTTATATCATGAAAACACTATGCATACACTTCAGGGAATACTCAAAGGATTTGTTAAGACCTTTGCCACTTGCTAAAATATGACTCATAAAACTTGTAAACAACTATCAACAATAGTAAATTACTTGCTTAGTAGGAAATGAGTTCATATCTATTCAAAATGTGATCTCAAAACAGATGTCCCAAGAAAATGTCATTGTTTAAACAACATTCATACCAAAAAAATGCTATTATTTCTTTAAGGAAGTGAAGCAATCATGAAGACTTTGGTGTTCGTAATTTCTAAACACAGTTAGGAAATACAAAGCAACATTTTACACTTGGCTAGCATGTTAATCCATAAACAACCACAAAATGTGTTGAAAATTAAAGAGATTTTCTTGGCATGTTAGGTTTCCTCTTCATCTGCATTACCTTGTAATATTTAAAATTATGAGACAAATACAAGGCTTCCTGTGATGTGTTGTTCAAAAGTAATGCTTGCTTGTATACTGTTCTTTTTTTCATCCAGAATCAGAGATAAAATGATTTAGGTGAAATTATTTTTCTCCGGTGACCTTGCCCAATAATAGAACAGTACAAAATGCAGTAATTTCCTTTTTCTAAACACACGTGTCTATTTTAAGGGAAAGAAATACTTTTATGGTTTCAGGAAAAAGTCTTGGAGACCTTGAAAAAGCAAATAAAAGGAAACAGAGAATGCAGGCCACTGAGCACAGCTCTGCAGTTGCACATCTGATTCTCTGCCTTGGCAATGTTAATGAACCTCAAATCCTCCCTATAATTAGATGAGGGAATTGCTTATATTTTCAAACAGATGATGCTGCTGTAATGAAACGATTGGAAACGATTGACAGGGAACTTAAAAGTGTCTACAGTAGTCATTTAGTTTCCGGGTTTTGGGTTTGGGTTTTTTTCTTTCTTCNNNNTTTTTTCCGGGTTTTGGGTTTTTTTTTTTTTTTTTTTTTTTTTTTTTTTTTTTTTTTTTTTTTTTTTTTTAATGTAGAAGAAGATTGGCTGTAGATACAGGTCCTGGGAGAGGTAGTAATTTACACAGAATGCTATGACAGGTGTCTTTGTATAGCATAGAAATAAAATGGAAGACAGAGGAATGATGGGCAGGCATGGCAATTTTTTGGGAGGGGGTGTCCTGTGCTTATTCTGCCTGGGTTCTTTAAAAGGGGCCGAGACTCAAGAGATGGATCCGGATTGAGTGCACAGCTGTAACTGCTGATGAGCTAATTGCTCCTTATCTCTCAGCCCCATTCATCTTCA
>VXBC01004470.1:598001-667879 GCA_013399945.1 Ploceus nigricollis | reverse complement strand
AAGCTGGCAGTACTGTGAGCAGATTCCAAATCATAGGGTGAAAAAGCCAGAGCAAGCTTGTTCTCAAACTCTCTCCAGTTCAATGACAGTATCACTAGTTCATAAGAATTTTTCTATTGTTTAACAGATTAAACAATTGTGGTTTTTTTTTTAACTTTTATACTATTATTAATATGTATTTTTCTCTTAGCGTAAACTAAATGTGTATATTCCTAGGTGGGTGTGTTCCCTTTCTAAAAGTATTGCAAAAATGAAAATAAGATAAGCATTAACTTCAGACCAGAAGGATTCTTTGTGGAATGTCAGTGTTTATTGTATGATACATAGCACTTCTTTTAATGACAAGCCTGTGCATGCAACTTTGACATCGTGGGACATAAGACAAATGCTTGTCAGTGACAGATATCTACTTCTGTAAATTTGTTTGAGATCTGTAGGTGAAAAGTGCTGTCTAGGTGCTTGCAAAAGCATAATCATACAGCCTTAAGGACAAATGTGCTATGTGGAGCACATCGTATTTCAAGCTAAAGGAATGCTTTCATAAAACTGTGCTTTGGGAACACACAGAACACCAGAAACAGATCATTTAGTTATAATCAGGTCACTAAGCTTTTTTTCTAGAATTTTGCTTGTCATGGGAAAAAAATCTTGCATTTTATAGCTAAAATGTAATGTTTGTCTGTCAACCAGGAATATAATTTCACCATATCTGCTTCCCTAGACTTTAATTCTGATAGTTAAATTTGCTAAACAAGGCAATGAACTGGTTGTTATGAGCGGAGCGCCAGTTAGTAAATTAGGAGAATTATTAGCAAAGATTCAGCATTTCATGTTGGAAGGTCAGTTGTGCTATAACAGTTCCCTCATCTAGATTAAATCTTCACTGTGAAGTTCATTGAAACAAATGCAGACATTTGCATCTGAGTCACCTTAGACTCAACAGACAGCAATAGGCAGTTGTAGGGGTGATCCATCTCATCCTAAAGAGATGGCAAAAGTAGATCAGATAAATTGCACCTTACAAGTGCTTAGTCATGCGACTACTGAGTTGTAGTTACATAAAGGAAGTTAAATGAATGGGTCTCACTCTCAATGCATGCAATTAATATTTTCTGGAATAAGATTTGAAGATTTGAAGGAGGTAACAGGTCTTTTCCAAGACAGTGATACAGTCATGGCAAAATAGTGCTTGAGGCACAGTGAAATAGAAATGAAAAAGAAATAAATTTACTCTTCAGAAACAGCAGGTTAGAAGTTTAGCTATTCTCACAGAAAAGTATTTAGATATAAATATACTCACAAGTTTTTCTGATTGTATGAGTATACTGCTTCTGAAAAGAGTGATTTTACCTACATGAAGCATACTAGAGAGCAGGCTTCTAAAACTGCAGAAGCAAAAGCTTCCAGTGTGACATTTGTGCTTTGGGCTTGCTATGAAGCTGTATTGAGTTCATGGAAAAATCTAAATTAATAAGTCTATCTTGTCAGCAAGATTTAAAAAAAAAAAGCTATTTATATTGTTTGATCACACTTACGTTATTTCCTGTTCCATGAAAGATAATCCTAATTGGATAAATAGTTGGATAATTTAATCTCCAATGTGATTTATTTTCAAAATGTGTACTTTATTGTCATGGCCATTTTTTCTTTTTATTAGTGCCTTGTATGAAACTAACAAAATTGTTAAGCTTTCATTCAGTTTTGTTTCATCGTTCCTTGTTACCTGCAGTAAATATAATAAAACATGATATTGTGGGTGTGCTGTGTTAAGAAATATCAGTTTAATACACACCTCATTTTGCTAAGTAGTTATGATAGTCTATAGGATCATCATAAATATTAATTAGAAGCTACTTTTTTAAAAGAAAACACTAAACTTTGGGGTTATTAGTTCAGTTTTAGGAAATAATGTCTCTGGTGGAATAAGTGACAAGTTAACAGATCTGTCATACAAGAATTATCATCATGAAAATGTGTCTCTTTTCTGTGTTACAGACATGTAAATATGCTATATTACACATATAAATATTTTCTCTATAGTTATATAGATATTTAGGAAATGCAGAATTTTTTCATTCATATGCAGGACAAAGAACTACATTGAGTTGCATTTAGTTTTGGGACAGAATTAAAAATATGCCTCATTTTCTGACTGGTGCGTATGTTTCAGAGTTATGTGAACTAGGCAACAGACATTTTTAGTGTTAGAGGTAACTTCATAGTACTGAATCCTTGGAGGGTTTTGTTTGATCAGAATATCCTGGGGTGGGGGGGAAAGAAGCGTGCTTTCTAGAGACTCACACTGTATTTGCACACATAATATGCCTGCATGTGTCTATGTTCAAAGGAGCATTTTTAGAGTTTCTCCAGGTAATGGGAGAGGCAGCCATAGGCCCCAAGTCAGGCATCTACTGTAAGAAATTTTCTTAAATGGAGCCTGTGCATGTAGAAAATTGTGTACTCTGGCAGTTCTTAAAAACTGCATTTTTTAGGTCCTTTCCCATCAGCAATGTCAGCGGGATATACATGTAGATACATTGCCCTTGTCTCAGAGTTTGCATTCAAGTCTTAGAGCTTCAACTTTTTATGACCAGGAAATCCATTAACACATCTATGTGATAAAGCAGATAAATGAGGACCATATTGCTGCAAAAATCAGAATGGGAAATAACTGCCTCTTTTATATGGCAAGAAGTAATGTGGACAGAAGAGGGAGGGAACAGGCAAGCAAGGGGAGGATGCAGTCCCCTGTAAAAGGCAGTAGGCAGTTTATCCTAGAAGTCAGAATTTCTTCTTGTTCTTTTAAGTTTTTCTTTCTCTTAAGTTCTGTGATGGAAGAGGCAAAGCACTGATCATGCTCTGAGGTTGCATGTCGGATATGGACATCAAATTTTCTCTTCGCTGTTGACTGCCAGTCCAGTTTGTATCTGAATATTTTCAGACTAGAACCACGGGATTACGTACTTCCATAGAAAACCAGCTCCGCATATTTATTTTGTAAAACGTATTGACCGTCTTCCTTTATATGCTGAATGCTGATATTTTTAAAAATGGAGAATTAAATCTTTGGATAGGAGAAAGTACTAGAAGACCTGTGCAGCTTTTCTGTTCAAGCAAAGGAGGAAGTTCCGTGACCTCTTAAAAATTCAGCTTTTGCACATCCTCGTGCAGTCTTTCAGGCTGTAGAAACAGTGTAGCCATTTAATCGAACCTGGCCCTTTCCCCCTTTGCATTAAAACCCAAAAGTCTGAAGTTGGCAGTCCTGTAGAGCGCAGCCCCGTGGCTCTGGTGAGGTGAGAGGAGGTGTCTGTTGCACAAGCAACCCTCTGGGTTTCTTAATCATGTGTTAACTGAACAACATGCCTGAAAAAAGAAAGCTGAAAAACATAAAATTCAACTGGCAGTACCTTGAGTAATCCACATATACTTTTGACAGTTAAGATGGAGACAATAGGAATACTTGATGGACCAGACAGGAGGGAACAGAAAGGATTTTAGCATGGTTTTCTTTAACAGCAGGCCATAATCGAGATGCAGACCCTTGCATTTATTCAGTGCTGAGAGAATTACTAGTTTGATAACGACTAGGAATGTTGTTATTAAAACAGTATGTGCAGTTCATTTTCAACAGTTTTGAATTAGAGTCTGCACTAATGAAACGGATACGGTTTCTTTCACAAAGGGCAGATCTGTTAGTTAATATAGCTGCAGCAGTGCCTTGTGGACCATGCCTTTAGCTCTATTTGTATTTCACAGCATGATAAGCAAAGAGTGTTGATTTTCAAGGATCCTGCTGATGAAAGGTAATGGCATTATTACATCTTTATCTCAAAAACAGAACTGCATGGTAAATGATTATTTTTTCTCCCCAACCCTCTTTTTTTCTTTTTTTTTTTTTTGCTGTTGCACAAAGGATTTCTTGCTTAGAATCCTTTTTTTTTATTTCTTTGAATGATTTTAGCCTTGGAAATGATATGTTATTATTTAATGTCTGCACAGCAAGCCTGAGAGCACCTAATAGCGAATGGATTGGAAGTGAAGTGCCTCCTGCTCACAGATATGGATCGGCTCAGTCACACGCTGTACCAGCTGTCATCTCAGCCGTACTGCTGTGATTTAATTAGTCTGTTTATGTCCTTTCTAATAATATTTCCATCTCTATGAAAGGGCAAATGCGACAGGGACTTTTTTTCCCTCTCTGGTTCTGCGGACTGAAGAATGTGGCCTACATCTGATATGCTGAAATGCAGGATTGAATCACTGTTCCTGTCACTTCAAGCTGTTGATAAATTGTTCAGCCAAGAAGTGTACTTACTTCCTTAGGGTCATTTGTGGGCTAGTGGCCTATAATCTGCATACAGGATAACAAAAAGAAGAAAAAGAAAGACCACATGTAGTGGTTTTCTCCTCAAGGGATTAAGGCACGTTAGGCTGATGAGTTTTCCAAAATGTTGAAATTTTTAAAGATTTTTTTCTATGAGACTTATGAATTTTTTTCTTAGGGTTTGAAGAAAGGGTTTCATTGTACTTTTAATCCTGTGACCATTTTGAGAACACTCTACATAGTAGTGGGTCATCAGTGTATTTTCAGAAATCAATATTCTGTACAAAATGCATATGACATTGTTATTTTGTATTAATTTTATTTGAAATTATCAAAATACTACCATTTAAAAAAAAAAAGATAGTATTCCACTATGGCCTGTTTTACATTCCATAAATTTCTGTTCTAGGACTTTTACAAAAAACACCTATAAATGCATAAAAATATTTGTATAAAGATAAAACTGGGCAGGCTGTTATCAACACTTCAGTCCCCTGGATATTCAAATTCACATCTACTTCTTTGTGGTCTTTCCCTCCCTGTCACTCTGAAAAAAAAACTTCAATTAAATAACAATATTTGGTGCTTTCGTGACTGTTCCTAGTGATAGAGGTGATCATCTCCCATCTCTTTCCGGCTGATCAAAGGGGAGAAGGCAATCATTGCAGTAAGGAAGAACGCCTTGGCATTTCCCAGCATGAGATTCTGTAGGCTGTTGCGAAGGAGGCAGGTATTTCAAGTCGCAGGGACCAGCTGTCCAGGGAGATGCCTGGGATGGCAGCAGGGAAAAGTAACCTCTTTTGATCTCTTCACTGCTGCAAAATGTGACTTTTTCCCTGTTCGTTTTGACTCTTTCTTGCTCTCTGATGTGCCTGTCAGTGACAGTATCTCTATACAACTGTCTCTGTAGGAGAAAAAAGCCCTGTAGTGCTTTTTTTTTTTTTCTTCCTCTAGTTTTGTTTTGGATTTTTTTGTTATGGGTTTTTTGACTTGGTTTTGGTTTTGGTGGAGGTTTTCTTTTTTCTTTTTTTTTTTTTTTTAAGATGAAGAACTTTCATATGGCTGCAAACCTTGAAAACCTTGATGCTGCCATTGCCAGTGACTTCCATTGAAATGAAAGATCCAAACTGCAGACGTTGCATGCCACAGTGGGGTGCAGGTTCTTTGGCTGTTGAGACTGTTGAGATGCTTGTGAAAAATTTTTCTCTAAGGAGATTCTAGAGAAGGCTTACTTCAAAAAGTACACTTTAGTACACAGATAACAGCACTTTCTGTGACTTTTAATATTTTAGGTGTAGATTACGCTTGAATGTATTCTTATTTCTTTATTTATTCTTTAGTAGGACTGCAACTCCTATGCACAGAAATTTGTGTCTTAAATTTAATTTTGCTTCACTTTATAGTGAAACATACCTATTACAAGACGAGAGAAGCCTTCTCCAGAATAGTTTAGCTGTCAGTAGTTTGGCATGTTGAGCCATGTTGTCACGTATAATTTTAATCAAACAAACAAAAAAAGTTTCTCTGCAATTTCCCCTCTCCAAAGCCTTCCTAACAGTTAGAGCACCCATGTTTCTTAGTAACACCATTCTCACGTCTCATCTTCTCAGGTTTCATAATACTGCCTCATCTCAGCAATCAGAAGAGAGTAAATTTCCAAGGTTGAGATATAAATGGATGAACTTTATTGTTAGACAGTTAGGAAGGCATTTAAAAAAACCCTAACAAACACAAAACTTTCAGGTTTCAGTCTTGGATCAAGGGGACAAATGTTTAGTATGCTTAATATCCTCAATATTCTGTAACTTGTTTTTGGCTCAATACATAAACAGATCTGATTAAGTTATCTTGACAGAAATATTTTTATGATAGCAAACAAACTTAGCAGTAAGCATTTGACAGCATTATTTATTAATATGATAAATGAATTGTGAGATGTGTGATTGTGTGATGATGCATTCATTTAGTTGTTCCTTTTTTTCTTTTACTAATCTCTGTCATGTTGGATTTATAAATGGAACTGAGTGACCTTTGAAACTGTGATGGAAATGAAGAGATAAACACAACTTGAAAGGACAAACCAATTAATATAAATGTGTTACACATAAAGAACTGATTTCAATCAATTGCTATCTGTGTAAACCTTTGGGCACTTAGCTGAATGAAATAGAGCAAACAGATTACGTGACATAGGGACAAAACATCTCTTTAACTCTTTTATTATGTTGTTGGGATATCATCCAAAATGCACAACGGGAAAAAGAAAGTGTATGCTACATTGTGGTACAAAGTCCATTGGGAAGTTACAATCCTTAAAGATAAACTTTTTCTGATAATCAGAAAGCCCTTCTGATGGTATTCTTCTGCATTTTGATGAAGATTTAAAGGAGCCTCTATTTAATTTGTTTGCTATTTCCAGCACTTTTAACTGAACTTCCAAAACACTTAGGCAGTATGCTTTTAAAATGTCCTAATTCAGGAATTTCTAAATAGCATATGCATTTCTTCTGCAGTTGCCCTGTAATGATGAAAACATTTATCACCCTGAAATCAATACAAATGTCCTGGGCATCCTTGTTTAAGAAAATTACAGCATCTCTCTCAACCTTTTTTTTTTTTTCTTTTTTTTTTCCCCTAAAGAATGGAATCTTTTGTTACATGCATTTTAAACTACCTGCACATACTGTTTTCTTTATAGGCTTAATTAGAGAATGTGATGAACTTAATGTAAAGGTTTCGAAATACTGTCATTGATGCACAACAAGGGAAAGAAAAAGATTAAAAGAAAAAAGCAATACAAGCTTGACATTTTAAAACACTTGCATTTGAAAGACTTTTCACTACTAATTGATTTTTAAAAGAGTTCTATGGAAAAGTGAACTCAGAAATGTTTGGAAGTGCCTTGGCAGTGTGCCAGAACATTTAGTACAAAGCGTAACTAGACAGTTTCTGAGGCCTTACTACAACTGAAAAGATATGTTCTTTGCTTTTCTTAATCTAATTTGGAATCCCAGCTGTACACTTACAGATTATGCTGGTTATTTTCAGTGTCTTATGGACATCTTTAAATGATCAGTTGGCACAAGACAACAACTTCCCTGCTGTCACAAACAGGGTTAGGCAACACAAGGATTTCAGTAGTGAAATTTTCATTAAATTTCCTAAAACAAGCTATAATAAGGAATTGGTGTTTATTTCCTTATTTTAGGCGGCATTTTGATTGTATTTGTCTGCTAATGCTGTTTTGTAGCATGGATTGATTGGGCCAAAGTCTGTAATTTCTATTTGTCTTTAGGGACTTTACAGTTCTGAATGGAGTCAGAAGGAGGGCAGACAATGTCTTATATTTCACAATAATTTTCTTTAAAATTACCTTTTAGCTCCAATGATATGACACTATTTTGTAACACTTTAGAGTTCTTTGTTAGTTGACTGAAGTTGAAATAAAAATCCTCCTTTTTTTATTTTTGTGGAGTGTGCACTTTGAAAGCCTACATAGACAGCTGAAATATTAATGGAAATGACATCCATTCTGTTTTGGAAAAGGAGCAAACCAAATGATAACGAGTAACATTGACCAAAAGCAATTACTTTAAAAGGATACTGCTAAGTATCTGAGAAAAATGATTCCTTTGACTAGTTGTTTGTCAGGTCCTGTGTGGTTTTTATTGATTGCTCTTGAATATATAGCCCCCATGATTGAAAACGCTGCTAGTAATGTCCTTCTTTTTATCGTGCTGAGAGTATCTTATTGAGAATAATAAGAAAGAAATTTATACAGGAAACAAATACACATTGGAGCTTTAAATTGGCCAAATGTGGTCTATAGATTACCTGTGCTATTCATTTTCTAGCATGTCTCCTTTTCTAGAGCTGGTATTTAGAATTAGATGACAAAAAATCAGGTGTTAAAAGTTGCATATTAAGTATTTGTTTATTATGTGCTTTGTTTCCCCCTTCTCTGTATCTGATCACCTCTGTGGAGCAGTGTAATTAATCTTCTGCTATGAAATATACTAAGTTTGAAATGAATCATAGCTAGCAATTGAGCAGGTACTATTTCTTACATATGAATATTTTATCTTGCAGCAAACTTTTTTTTACTCCACAGTGGAAGATTTCCTCTTAGTGTGAGTAGCTGGCAACTTAAAATGCCACTGGTCTATTTAAATGGACGCTTGATTAGGATGCTCTAGAGAATGAATACAGACATAGGAATGGATTTAAGTGGCAGACTTGCCAGTGTTACACTGGCAAGGTTCTGGAACAGTAAAAATCTTCCCAGACTCGCCAGCTACACAAGCTACACAGCTACCTCCTAGAGGATAGAATACAGTATTTAGGACTCAGTCCTAGTCCTCAGTTCTTCTTTACAAGGTCTTTGAGTATGCCTCTCTCCTTGCTTCTTCCCATAGCAAGGCAACAGTTACCAAAGGGAGATGTGCCTTTTCAAGTTACAAAAGTTTGCCAGCAAATTCTGTGTTTCATTTATTATTATATGCTTTACTAGCAGTCCTCCAAAGTTAAGAAGGAATAGCTAGGGCTTTGAATTACTTCCAGATTTTCCTGTTGATTGAACTAAAACTCCAAGATGCTTTAAAATCCATTAGACTCCAAAGGGAAAAAATCCTTCATGACTCCAGTAGTAATTGTTCAGTCAGTCCTGAGGTATCCTTAGGAAAACAAAAACCAACCTGACATCTCTAGTTCCCATGCCCCAGTTACATGGAGGGAGACTGACGAAGTAGATAAAAGCAGATAAAAGATCTGGATAAGAAAAGAACAACCCAGAAGTTTAAATTAACAGGTGGAAACTTGGGAACAATAAAAGATGGAGAGCTTTTGAAAGAAAAATCCATCTCTTTTCCACCTATAGTCTGAAGCTCTTGGTCTGCTTTCCCACCCTGAGAAGTGAAAGCAAGTGTTGCTATGGATGATGTGTCTTCTGTCTATTCTACAGAACTCAGCAAAGGTCTTCACTAAACATCTCCTTAAGGCAATTTCACAAGCCTCATGTCCAGGATAGTTGTATGAAATCTCTTCTCCCTTGCATTGCTTAGTTCTTTTCTCCTAAACACTTCTATTGCATTAGGTGCAACATTTTTTCTGGTGATTGAGAAACCAGTATCATTTCTTTTGGAATCCATGTAATGCTTATTTGGCTAATTCTGGCTTAGGAACCCCCATTCATTTTGTTTCCAGAGATGTGCTGCATCAAGACTCGTGCACATATACAGGATTTTCAACTGCTTTTAATGCAAATCAGATTTAGCAGTCATTTTTTGATATGAAAGAGAATGCAGCTACTTTATTTATCCACAAATGTTGCTTATGGAGTACAGATGCCAGCGAGAGAATTCAGCTTTTTGTGTAGTGCTCTCACAAACATGCTTAGTCACTTTTGGGTGAAGTATTCTGTCAAATGGATACTGTTACTGGTTTGCTTAATCAGTAAACTTTAATGAGAGCACCCTGGCCACACACAAACTGTAGTCAGGTGCCTGTGGACCAAGATCCCTATTCCCAATAATTTCTAATTTCTCTTTCTGCACAAAGCTGGCCTGGATGGCCAGAGCTGAGCTAGGGTTGGGTAAGGACCTGCCTTAGTTCTGATACTGAGTAGATGCTGAGGATCATCCTAGAGAATTAGAGGTAAGTGGTCCTGCAGGACTCATCTTAAGTGTGACTGTTGGTACAGCAGTGCTAAACATATGTCACAGACATAGCAAAAAATAATGGTTTGCAGTCCATGCATTTTCCAAAATAGTATTTAAATAGCCCGTAATGATTATATAAATAACTATATACAAAATTTAGGAGCCAGTAAAAGTTGAAGTTTCTTGCACACAGCATCCTTTATACTCACACATATCAGAGGTGTCCCTGGCCACAGAGAGTACCAGTACAGCAGTCAGGCTCATACTAGAGTCTCATGCTCTGTGATGCAGGATTGAACTCCTTGGTGTACAGCTGAAATCTGGACTGGAAGAAGATACACAAAACCAGCTCTTTATTAAAATCCAGATGTGGCATCTAAGGATCGGTGGGAAGTGGTCAGGGGGAGAACTAAGGGTGAAAGAATGAGCAAAAGAAATAGCAGAATGAGGAAATGCAAGTTAGTTAAAAACACTATTGAGTGTGCTTCTTTTGTTTTGTGACTGGCTAGCTCCTCTCTCTTACTGCTCTTTGCTGTGGGGTTTGCATGGAGATGTGCCCAGGACAGGCCAAGACTCTGGGTTGTCCGTCTTTTGTTTATCTTTGTATGGAAAAGCTGATTTGCCAAATAAACAGATGTAACTAGGGATGAAATTAAACTTACTTTATAACTAGGGATGAAATTAAACTTACTTTATTTGCATTTTCTGAATTTTTTCATGGCCAGGACTATATATATGACCTATCCTCTGATGCCACCACTTTCATTCTGTTTTGCTGTTTGTGGCTAGCATGATACAATTTTTACAGTGTTGTTTTTCCCCTCTGTTTCCCTTCATCGTGCCTTGATAACTATTTTGGGAAAGTAGAATGTTTTCCTATTGAGGTAGCGGTGCTGACAGATGCCAGTTTATCAGATAGGCTGTGTAGAGCAAAGCCTGGCACTCTTGTAGCCACATCATTTTCTGCAAAATTCTACTTTCAGTTTTGAAAGAGATTTAGCTTTGTTTTTGTAATTATGTTCACAGCTGAAATACAGCCATATTGTCTTGTGGAGCCAAGAAGAAGAACAGAAAAAGTTAAAACTGATCTCCAGCTTATGGTAGATGGAAAACTTTAAAAGATGCAAGTGAGCTTGATAACCTGACAAAGAGTGGAAAGCTGGAGAATCAAAATGCAAGTCTACTTCTGTGCCAGTATCAGGATAAAAAGATGATTTGTGCAGAGCTCTCTTAGAGGCCAAAGGCTGTTTTGCCAAATTATCTAGGGAGAACAGAGAAAAATAATTCAGGATTTATTGTTCAAAATAACCATCAATTTTTCATCAGTGATATTCTCTGCTATGAGTCATAGCTGGATGTGTTTGTATGGGAGTGGGAAAGTAGGGATGAGGAGTATTTTATAGAGGATAATATATTAATGTTGCCATGGATTTTGTGGCTGCTGCTGCAGAATTTAAGAATTGTCACCATGGAGTTTGTTTTGTTGTGTGCTGCAGAGTAGGCAAAGGACTTGTGTGATGGTGACTTGCTGAAGTGGACATTAGCTCTTTGGTTTTAGGACTTTAGGTAGTAGTGGTGAAAGTAGTATTTTGTTTACTAGCTAGAGGCAATAGTCAGGTTGCGTTACTGCTGCTTTCCAGATGAAAGGGAAGTAATGGTGAAGTTAAGCAATGAGTGAAATCTTAGATATGTAAGAAATAGCAGGAGGTAATTTGTAATAATGTGTCTGTAGAAGGATCACCTTAGACAAAAGTGGAACTAATAAGTTTTTGAAAAATCTGGAGTGGAAACTTTTATCTGGTAATTATTTCATATTTAGGTAGAAATGTTCCATTTCCTATTCAAGTGATGAGCAGGTTTTTCTTCATTTTGTCCATGGTCATATTTAGGTTATGTTGTTACCACTTGGAAGGTTATTGCAAAGTGTTGTTCCACTTTTGTGCTGTAACATTATGAAAAATTAAGTGGAAATTAGTTATATATTGCCTTTTACATGGGCAAGATTGGATGACTAGTTAATAGCTAATTTTTTGAGAACACCTGTATTTTACAAAATTTAATCTCTATCTCTGACTTTTACCAAGATTCCCTGTCTTTCCCAATAGTCATTGACAGTTTATTTTAAAACAAAGGCCATAATGAGAAGGGTTTGCCTTTCTTTTCCACAATCATCATCCAAAACAGTTATAGCTGTTAAAAATTGGTCTTAGTGTTATTCAGATCACATAAGACTTCCTTTAATTGGCCCTTAATAAGCTTGGTTTAACTGGGATTTAAAGAAAGAACAGTGGTCATTAACATTAGCCAGATTAAGACTCTGTTAATTACCACTGAAAGATAAAGTAATATGCAAAGATGGGGTCTAAAATATTCTTGCACTTAAGCACCCAAGGAAGTTGAGAAATTTCATGCTAACTGAAATGAGTAAGTCAATAGCTCTTTCTCTTCAATACTTAAAAAAGACTGAAGAGAGTGAGAGTACAATTACTACATTTAAATACTGACTTAATTAGTACTGTGTACACAGATATACTTTCTATTTTGTTGGGTTTTTTCTATCCCTCAAACATAATTAATGGTTTATTTCAAGTTTTTGATAAACTCTTCAAGAATGTATCATTTTCTGGTCATTAATCTTTTTTATAAGCAAACACAGTCTAATATATATATTAATATACTGATGTTTAGGCTTTACATATGAATATCAGTATACAAATATACATTAATGTGCATATTAATCCATGTTTATAAGTAAATAAAATATAGAAATATATGTCACATATATATATATAAAACACAATTTTAAATAGAAAGTATTTTTCTTATTGCACAGTAGCAATAGAATCAAAATATTTCAAGCATTGTAAACAAAATGTTAACAAGATGTATCCTTATAAAAATGGCATTTTTGTGATGTTACTAGAAACAGTTTAAAGCATTCGTCAGTCATGACAGTCCCTCAAGTATTGGCATGACATAGTATTTCCACTTTGCAGTGGACTTGTGGTGAATTTGTCAGGGTGTCCTACCAATCACAACACCCATCAAAGGAAAGTTCAAGAAACTGACAGTGGGCAGATATAGAATCATCTTCTGTGCATGAATAGTTTCTGACTGGTCTTCATCAGTCAGCAGGGATTTGTAATCTGAAATGAAAAATTTTTAATCTCATATAGTTGTTTCTTATATTTAATGTAATGAGAGCTTTTCCCCACTGTGATACTAAGTGATAAGTACTGGTTTAAACAAACTGCTGTTCTCAATTATTTCCATCTGTATGATTATAAATATTTTAAAAACAAGTAATTCTGTCTCTTCCAGAAAGTGATATGTGCTGATATGTTGTATATCAGTTTCATGGAATATTTTCACATTCTTGTATAGTGAGAAGGACTAACAGTTGTGCCAGGCTTACTGTTACGTATTCTCATATATTAATGATTTTTTTCAACTTCCATGTCTCTAAATAGACTGGTGATCTTAATTTAGAAAAAGGCACTGGTTATGTATTTTCTACATTTTTTTTCTGCTACTTTATATAATGTTCAATTTTCTTCAAACTGCCTCCACAGTGAACAGTTGTTCAACAGCCTCTCTCTGTGACATTTATTTTCTTTGGAGATACAGTCATATTAAAAAATGATCAGTTGGTAGGAAAAATAAATCCATGTGTTCCATTTAACACAATTTAGTACTCAAAGATGCTAGGAGTATGCTAGCCTAGAACTTTCTTTTTTTGATTGTTTATTAACAATGTAGTTAGTTGAAGTATGTATTTTTTAATGATAAATTTTGATAAATCACTACAACATGTTGTGGTTTTCTTTTCTGTTTGAAATTTTATGTAGTTTGTATTATATCTCCACTTTTTCAGTTATCAGATAATAATAAACCCATGATATTCCAGATGTACTGTTATATGTTCTAAATCAAATAAATCAAATCAGCATAGTTTCATTAGTTTCTAAAGACTATGCATATAACATTTAAAAATTAAGTAAATTTAAAAATCACATAGCTACACAAACATACTTGATATCTTTTTATATACATCCTTTAATTAAATCAATCCTTTAATAATTTCTTTAAATTATTTTGAAGTCTGGGTTCTCATATTTGGAACCCTGTGTTGAGGATAAGTGGTAGATTAGAGGGTTAATCCTTAAGTCATGTCTTGTGTTGTACTTTTTAAATATAGAACACCTGCAAATGCAAAAGAAAATTTCTCACCCATTCATACAGAAACTGCTGCTTGTAGAAGACTTGGTCCCATGTGGACATTCTTATCCTCCTGAGGGTGCACCTGACACCTCCTATGCATTCTTTCATGTACATATTTCTCAGATGATGACCATGGGCCATGAAATCTGTTGCTTTTAAAATAACAGGAACTGTGTTAACAAAAGAACCTACCAAACTTATTGTCTCAAATAAAATAATTGAAAAACAGGGCCAAAGAGGAAGAAATATGCTTTAATCGATAGGCTATTTTTACATGTGAATGGAAATTTGGATCCATTCTATTGGATGAGATACAAACTTCATTAGCCTAAACCCAGTTAACCTCAATCCTTTATTAAATGCAGGTTTACTCTTTGTAGTCTGTGCAATATTCCCTATTAAATTTCAAATTCATCCATTCTTGCCAAAGCTGACCAGCATATTGTCATTGTACCCTGAGTGCTTGTGCTCAGAGTGCAGCCTTTGCTATGGAGCTGTCTGTGTTCCCTGGGGACTGCTTCCACTATGTACATATGGGAATGAGGAAGGAATCAAGATAAGATCTTGCCTGCAGACCAAGAAAGTTTTAGAGCAACTTTGCCTGCTGCTGCTTGCTGCTGCTTTTATGGCAGAAGAGATACTGAGAACAATCTTTGTAGGCGAGCTTTGGGAAATTGTTACGTTTGCCCTAGATGTAGAGGCTTTGGCTTAGCAAATTTTTGGGGGAATTCAGTGCCAAACATGTAACCTGTCTACTTACCCTGCGTTTTTCAGAAGAGTTCAAGGTATTTTCCAGTATAAAAAGATAACTGTGCTTTGTCAGCTTAAGATTTTCCAAACAGTATAAACGAGTTTACATGTGTAATTCATGTGTAAAGAGTGTATAAGCAATTTTTTTTCCACTTGTGCCACAAACTACAAAATATAACAAACAATCAGTTGATTCTTTGTACTCTACATGGAGCATTTGGCTAGTGATAATTCATAATCATTAAAAATAGTCATTAAAATTAACAGTTTCACTATCATGGCAAGTGGAATAATCCTTCAAATAGAACAGCGTAGTGAGACAACTTTTCCTAAGAAGCATAAAAGGATGCCATTGAAAAATAACTGATTTGGATAACTTAAATACTAAAAAAAAAAAAAAAAGAATTTTTTTAAAAAAAAAAAAAAAAAAAAAACCCCTCACAAAAAACCAAAAAAAGGGAGTTTCNAAAAACCCTAAAAAAGGACTGTCTCAAATATTCCTCTTTACATTTTCTTCTTTCCAATCTCCATGGTAAATACCTCAAGCACTTGCCAGTGTACTCCTTCAATGAAGAGCAAAGCTGAAATCTGTCACAAATCATACCTAGCTGCCAGAGAAATTCAAATTGCTGTAAGCACAAGTGCCAGGGGAGCTCTTACAGCGATGCTGAAACCATAATGCAACATTCACAACGAGATCATTGCATCATAATCTCCTTCTGAATGTGACTCCCTTTGTGTGTCAGGTGTTTGCATGTCAGAGGGAGAAGAAGAAAGGGGATTGTGAGTTTAGCACAATCTGTTGTTCTGTATTGAAGTTTGGGGTTTTTATAATATTAAAAATGACCTGGTTTTAGGTAGGATATTCCAAAGGCTTCTGAGCTAAACTGCTGCCCTCTAATCCCCTCAATACAAAACACTTTTGTTAGGAATATTCCTGTTTTCATTTCAGACAAGCTAGTTACTTGGAATTCTCTCTAAGCTTATAAGCTTAAAAAAGTTAATATATATTAAAAATTATATTTATTTTCAGTACATGCATCACAACTATTTTAATTTACTAAGTGCACAATCAATATTTAAATGAAGAATATTTGATTCTTTCTCAGCTGCATCAGCTTTTGAGCAGAGTAAGTTTATGAAAATCCATGGAGGGCTTTCCCCCCACCCCCCCCCAGATTTACAGCAGCATAAGTGAAAGGAGAATCAGGGACATATATTACAAAATTTCATTTACATTATTTAAACGTCCATCAGGCCTGCTTTATTTCATGCAGTCATGCTCACAAAGTATATGGAGGTTGTTTTGGGTATTTTTCAGAGCTTATCAATATAATCTGAGACCGGAATGTATGTCTTCAAAAAAAACCTCAAGATACAGTGACTTCAGTAATGAACAAAGGTGGCAGCAGGTTAGTTCAGAGATGTGAGTAAAGCTGAACATCCCTCTCACTTGACTGCCACCCAATAGTATTTTAATCATTAATTTTGGCTACAAGAAAATATGTTTGATTCACTGTGTTATGCAACTGAAAACCATTTAGAGCTAATGGTGGGAACAAGACTATGGATGAGTGTATAGATAATTTCACCAAAAGACCAAAATCTCGCTTCAGTTGTCTTTCTACATAAATCCTTGTACTGCTTTTATGATAGAAATATAATGATGATTTTCACAGAAAAAAAAAAGGAGAAAAAATGCTTGATATCAGTCCTGTTTAACTTACCTAAGTTCATAAAGTGCTGAAGTTTGGAATCCAGTTATCCACGGTTCAAAAAGAGATAGATATCCTCAATGTGGGATGATGTATATGTGAATTGCTTTGTACAGCTGACTCCCTACTGATTATACAGGGCATGAGGCAGTTGGTGACTTACACTGAATATTTCAGCTAAGTGAATTTAGGTGCAAATATCTCATAGGTGAGTTGTGTGTCCAGTACCAGGAACAGGATTAGGCTGGGCTGAATTAGTTGATATCTGTATTATTTACTCTTTAGCTATCAGAAAAAAATAAAAATACATAAAGAGAAATTGTCACTAAGTGTGTTGTATAAGATTAACTATATCTGCATAGACTGGTTTCAGACCTGAGATCTGTAGGGCAGAATTCAGGACATACTTTGCTTCATGTGTGGCATGGGGCACAAAGCAAGGGGCCACTGTAAGTTCCACCAAGTTTGGTGGTGTGAGCTGAGAACTAGTGGTCTAGTCAGTAAAGCATCTCTAAGGAAATATGGTCAGTATGATTGACTCAAACATCTTTTGCCCATCTCCTGTGAAAGCAGTTATTCGCTAGGATGGAGGGCCTCTTTTTTCTACGGTCTGCTTAAAATGTAAAACATGGAACTATACCTTGAAATACCTCATTGTTCTTAACTTAACAGAGTAGATGCCTATCATCAGGAGTGCAGTTGATGGGTATTTTAAGGGTAATTTAAGTTTCTAAGTCCCCAAGTACAATCTCAAAATCCTGCCAGTCCCTTTACAAGTCTGTGAAGGTCTGGGACAGCCCAGAGGAACGGAGATACTTTTCAAAACTACTGGGTACTCAAGACCTAGACCGAGAATCATAACAGATTTTCTTGTTGTTGATATTTCTGCCCTGCCTAGCTTAGGTGGCTCCACCTAAGCTTCTTTTTTTCCTTCTCTTCTTTTTCTTTGAATTCTGAGGAACGTCTTCTTGTGCATTGTTTTGTATATATGAGTTGCCTTCAATTCTTTTATGTCTGCTGGCTAAAAGTTAGGTATTGTGGTATCACTGTGCCTTTTCTTGGACCTGAGGATAAATGCCAAAGAGCAATGATGGAAAGAAGAGAGAAAGAGAATAAATAGTTCCGCATGCCACTGAAACTGCATAGGGAATTTAGGTAGGCAGAATGCAATTATGCATTTGGAATATAGCCAGGACATATGGGTTAACACATGTACTCCTGTGAAAAGTGCCATGGGATATTTAATGACTGTAAGTTGTCAGAACTCAGTTTTATATCTCATCTGAAAGACAGCATCACCAGCCGCATGATGTCCCTTCACACCATGCTGAAGCAGTTCCTTGCTATAGACTCAGAGGGAGGGAGGGAGGGAGGGAAGGAGTGGTGTCTTCTAAATGTCCACTTCCATTTCTTGCTGCTGTTGGGCTTTCTTGAAAGATTTGTAGTAAAAGATTATTCTAGCCCAGCTTTCTTAGCTAATGAGCTCCAACAAGTTCACTATCCGAATCTGAATATGATTAAATTGCCTCAGCCAGAAATGGCTCGCTCTATGATGCTTTACCACACTTTTTTTTGATGAGGCCCTGCAAGCCCTCCTGGACTGGCCACCTTTGGAAAATCTCTCATGAGTGTAAAAGTCTGGCTCAAAGGGGAGTAGTTCAAGTAAAAAGCATAACCATGTTAGCAAAATCTTTTTTGTTTGTCAGCTTATGATGGCATGATAAAAAAATAAAAATGAAGAGACTGTATGTCAGCTATTGTATATGTTAGAAACATAACGACTCTTAAGAAACTGTTATGCAGGATGAATTAGGTCTACTACGTATTTAATGTATTTATATGAAATCTATTTTGGTGGCACTCAAAGCATAAGAACAGGCATTGCAATGTCATCTGGCTGTTACTAATTTAATTGTTATGAACTTCTGCAGTCCTAACTGTAACTGGAGTGCCCCAATCTTCTATTCTATTATAATCTGGGTGGGTTTGATGATGGTAATTGTTGAAACGTACCCCAGGCTGTACACTTGATGTGCAGCTTGGTGGATTCTTCTTCCTGTAGGCTGTTAATGGCAGATAATTTTAATTTTTCCTTTTCAGCAAGGGCTGCTCAAAGTTGTGCTTTCTGCCCTTAATTGATGGGCTTATTTAATGAGGATCTATAGTAGAAAACAGTGTACACCAGTTTCCTGAAGTTTGAGCATTCAATATAATCTATATTAGTAGTGTTTGTCGTGTTGGTCTGCTGATGGGAGCTTCTTTGCAGGACAAGTCGTAAAGGGCTGGATTCCACAGAAAAAACAGCCTTTGTGATTCTTGAGTAAATAAATGCATTCAGTCCCTGCATTACACCATTTTTTAGGCAGCTTTGTCCCCTCCTGCAGAGCATTGATGCTGTTTGTCTTTGCAGTTGGGACTTTCTTTTTGATGTGGTGATTGACTGGAGCTCACCAATCATTTGTTCAGCTGTGTAAGCCCACTAATTTCCCAAAGTTAATCATAAGAGTGCGTATGGTTGAGATAATTGAGCTGGTTGCTATAATTCTGCTTCTTGATGCAAAAGTCATGAAACTGCAATGTGAAAGGAAAGCCTTTTAAAGGCAAATGTTCAGAATATTGTAAAGCCTTCCCTGTTCTATATGTTTGTTTCAGTTTTGGTATAAGAGAGGCTGTCCTGCCCATTTTCTCTAGAAAAGACATGATAGTTTAACTATTATCCACTCAGAATAATAAGTTTCTTGTTTTCAACTATGAGAATAGCTAAACCAAAGTATAACCAAAATAAAATAGAGATAGGTGCAACTGTAAAATCTTAGAACCAGTCACACATCTAGCATGAGAGCTTGTTAAGAATCCATACATTCTTGAAATTTATTAAAGCACCAGTTACTTATGTGGTGTCATTTTTTCTTGAAAATGCTCTGTAAAGGAACAAAAAAGAATGCTTTAGATATTAAAGGCTATACTATTTCTGCAACTGCAAGCTGTGTAAAGCAATTCTTGAAAATGCAATAAGAAATCTTATTTAAAATTATAGGATTCTGCATTATAACCAAAGAAAAATAAATGAAAAATCTATAATGTTTCTTAAATATTCTGCAAGCTATGGAATATGCTGTGAGTCTTACCACACCAGAGCTAGCAAAAAAGTTGCAGTTTTGGTATGCTTCATTAACTGTTTGCATACAAGACAAAAGTGCTTTCTGATGAAGTGTAAAACCAACTTGGGACCAATTTTCCACAACATAAATTCAACATTCATTCCATCCCCTGATATTCTTAGATTCAAACAGCTAGGGAGGTTTTATGTCTTATCTTTTATCAATAATTATTTTTAATTCTACAATTTTAGATTATTCAGCCAAATGTAATAAGCTCAAGTTGATTTCATACTGTGATGATTGCTGTTAAAGACATGTTGCTTTCAAGAGTACTGTGATTAGTCTTGTTATGTGTGTTTTTAAGCAGTTATTTGAAATTCTGTATTATGGGTATCTCTTACTAGAGTTATGGCTCTAGGTTCTATCACTGGGGTAATACATTTTATGCAGGCATGTTTTCCTTCAAGGATGAATTTAAAATCACACCTTTTAATATTTTTTTTATTCCATTTGTGGAGTTGAGCTAATTGTATGGTGATAATGTGTATTTCAGTGAAGTGGGAAGTGCCCTTTCAGATTTGGTACTACACATCTGTGAAAGTGATTTATTGTGATAATGTATTTATTGCTTCTGCTCATGATTCAAATTTGAGTTTGCTGAATTCTGTGTGGTCTCAATTTTTCTATGGAAGCTTGGCTGGTGATATGCTATCTTTGCATCTTACTATAAACTATTGGGTATTTATCGAATGAAGTTTATTTTACTTTTATTACAGAGCAGTTTAGCTATGCACTAAACTCCACTGAGGTGAGAGGGTGCATGGCCGGCAAATGTAGAATGCATTAATGTATACAAAATAACTGGAATTACAGGAACTTTGCCTGACACGAAGGTTTGCAAGTTATCCTCAATCACTTCCAACACGGATAGGGAAATATTGCGATTTTCTATTTAGCTTTATGTAGACTTATTTTTTGTTTCAAAGTAATTTGCTCGTGGTAGAGAAAGAGAAATAATAGTCTTGTGGAAGTTTATTAATAAGGGAGGGAATAAAAGTGCTCTGGTGATCCCCTCCTTGCTACTCTGTAGACTGCTGAGAGACCTCACTATAATCCTGATAAACCTTTTATAGTAAATGCTAAACTGCAAACTGTCTTTATTAATTCATTTTTAAGGTCTGTTTTCCAGCTTTTGCTTACAGTGGGGAAAAACCTAAAAAGCACTCGAAAGGATTTTTTTTTTTTTGCCTCTACAGTTATTTTCATATGTATTTTCTGTGTTTTGGGAAATGTTCAGGTAGATAAAGATGTGAACAAATTGTTGATGGACAGGCAGAAGGGATTCTGAAGAAAAATGAGTACTGACATCAGAAGAAGTTGAGCATAATTGCCTTATATGCAATATTTGACCCCGTGTATAGCCTCACATATGCGTTGAATTAATGCAAAATTGTTGCTGAATACAACCACTGAATAAATGCTTTAGAGCCTATTAAGTATGTCATTCTGTTTGAGTTTTGTGCTAATTTCTTTCCACATGTTTAGGCCTATCATGGCTTTTTTTTTTTAAATACTGTGTTCAGTCCTTTACTATGTGTGCTATAAGCGTAGGAACTGTTAGCACGTCTGAAGTAACATCTGCTCTGTCTTTTTGTTGCTGGGTTCATGGTATAATTAGCTCTATATTTCACCAAATACAATTTTGCTCCCATGGTGGATAGAGCAGCATGAAGAAAACATAAATAATTGCAGATTAGAGAAACAGAAGGGAAAGTGGGTGTAGGTGGCTTTGATGGAAAAAAGGGTTAAGGAGAATAGAAGGTCAGCTCATTATAGGATATAACATTGTTAAAATTATACTTGAGTATACTTCAGTTTCTCACATCTGAAGTATGTAATTTTCTTGTTTAATTCCACCTAGTTTTGCTAAAAGGAAAGGTGTTTTAAAAATAGAAACATTATTCTAGGTTATATGCATTTAAAAATCCTAAATTATGTGTAAGCTTAAATGAGCAAGCACTCATAGACTAGGGTATGATTTTTTTTTTTAGTTAGCTCAAGATTGCAGTGTATAAATCACACTTTTCTGGACAATGCAATGAAGATTCTCTAAGGATTACAGGAGAGAAGTATTCCATGCAGGCTTTTTGGGTGAGCATTATGCAGCTTGCTACAGAGTTTCCTACTCTCTGACAATTCTCTGTTATGAAACTACTTCCAGCAAGAAAGACATCAGCAACTCGATTCAGTACAGGTACCTTGTACCATTTGGAATGCCTTCAGGCATCCCACTTGGCCCCCAGCTTCCACTCCTGAATGGCAGAGATCATATGCAGTAGGTGCTCTGTCATACTTGTGAGCCCTGTGGGGACACATCAGACACCACATCAGGGCACCTGAAATGACAGCAGGTGACAGAATAGACCTCCAGAGCTTGCAGTGCCACGTGCAACACAGTTCCCTTGTCTCAGGGAGCAAATAGTGTCGCTAATAAGACAGTGAAAATATTTCAGAATTTCTTATTTGCCTTAATTTGCACTTCTATTAATTATCCTTTAAAAGATTCTCCTTTCTATAACATCCAGAAATAATAATGTGATTGGTGCTACTACCAATCAATATTTAAATAATGGTACGATTTGGAGATGTCTTATCTGTTTTAGAGTTATTTTAGAAATTTTTCTCAGCCTTGTCTAAATAAAATCAGTTTATGAAGAGAAAGAAGATAAATCATAGTGGTTATAACCACCAGGAATTTTCCAGAAATACTCATGTCTGGCCATGTTCTCTCCATGATGCATGTCATCCTGAGTTTGTACCAACAAACATCTCTTTTAAGAATGGGATGTGTTTTCCTACTTTGTCTCTTTTCTCATGGAGTATCAGTAGTTTTCTAATGGCCTCATCCAAATCAAAATAAATCCCATTGTTACATAGCTCCCCAGCTTCTGCCAACTTCAGAAAAATGTTCTTCTGGAACTTCATGGGGTGTGTTAGAGTATGTTCTGCTAATACTGAATCCAAATTCCATGGAATTGCTGAAAAATGTGGGTAAAGAGCTGTAGTTGGAAGTTTGGAAGATAAACAACTTCCTGCACTCACAAAACCATCACTCTTATAATGACCTCTTTTCTGACAAAGGGATTTTGAATTTCCAACTTTTCATCTACTGTGCATGTGTGTATATATGCATCTTGTACATTTGGCTTTAGGTATACAGCTCGCTACAAATCTCTTTTGCCCATTTACAACACTTCTTCCATAAGCAGTAAGAACTTAGACTTTTTAATCAGTGTGTTTAAAAACCCATTCAATTCTCATTGATACAGAAAATAAATAATCTTAAAATTAGTTTGCTATTCATAGTTTAGACTGATGTAAAGGATTTCTAACTTTTTCTTCTTGACAATTTTTCTTTTATTTTTTGCTTGTTCCTACTTAATTAAACTTTCTTTATTTGAAACCTTAAAAAATAATTTTAAAAAAATCAGTTATGTTCAGACTCTAGGGTAGGAGATAAATTGAAATTTGAGCGTTATAGCAGGGTCATGCTGAGGTAAGAAACACAAGATTTAACATCTAAAGTTAAATCGTCATGAGGTACAGTGATTTCAGTTGTCACTGCTTTTGTGTAAGCAGCTTTGTTAGAGTTAACTATTTCTGGTACCATTATAATATTGGTTATTGTAATCTTCAAAGAATAGTATAGAACAAGTAATAAGGCTACTGGTACAAGAAAATGTAATTTTCCTCCTTTTTTGCTTTCAGACTACAAACAATAAATCATTTTGTTCAAGAGACAATAAAGCACCAACTGGGTGCTGGTTTAATTCCTATCAGGGGAGGTCTTCAGTAGCTTTCTAAAACAAAGTAATTAGAGAAGGAGTTCTTTTATTAAAAAAAAGGATTATTTTTGTATATCTCTTGTGTTCTTACAGGTGTTAATCAGAGTAGAGTAAAAAGATTGTATTCTACTTCCATTTTACATCAGAGACATAAAAGTTATAAATCAACTACAACAATTACAAAACACATAAAGAAAAATCCCAAGAGTAACAAGAATTTAGACATAAATGGCTTCATTGTACTGATGAAGGTTACAGTTGTTTAGTGGGAAAAGAAAATAATAGGAATCATAGCACATAAATGAAAGAAAAGGATGTCTTGGGGGAGGGGAATGGGAAATGTTTCCTTAATAAAGTCAACATACAGAAATAAAACCAACATCTGCTCCTCGTTTCTCTATTTGATTTTACTTTTAATTACAGAACTTCATAGTTGAGGCAATTTTAGTAGATGTGTAGTTTTTCCTTTTTTGTGGTTGCAGCTACTGACCAAGTTCTAGAGGCACTGAGTTCATGTTTGTGCTTGTATCCTGGGTCTTTGAAGAATACTGCCTAGCAGTGGACCCTGTTTGCCTTTTGAAGGGATGTCTCCTGAGGTTCCTGGCTTTTAGTATTCTGCAGCTAGTAAGCTTCAGCTCAGCAGCTCCTGTTGTTGGCTATGGTGCATAAGGGAGGTTATGGAAAAGGTTTAACACCTCTGGCTTCTCTCTTCACCCTCTGAGTGTCTTTAGATTTCTCACTTTCTAAATTATTCCTCTAGGCCTTTATTAATGGGGAAAAGCTATTAATGTAAGCATGTAGAGGTGGGATCCCGTCCCATGTAGAGATGAGATGAGCTGGAGGAGATTCAGCCAGGGCTCAACTGGATACTTCTGTGGTCAGAAGCAGAAATTTGCCCTGTGTGCAGGAACCACCTTTAACATGTGATTAATTGTTCTGTCAAGGAAAGATAGATATATTACTGGCTTTACAAAATAGTATTGCAATACAACTTCAATCTGACATACTAATTGATTAATTGATAGGTGAGTTTTGCTGGTTCGTCAGCCAAAAGTAATTATGCCATGAGCATTGTTGGAGTATGATTTGAATAAGGAAAAGTGCACTTGTTGTAGGGTTCTGTGTAGTTAAGGAACTTATACTGATCAAGTGAAGATTAATGTGCTTGCAGGATTTATACTCAAGGATATTAGTACAAAGCTGCCTAGACTAAGGATGTTTAGATAATCATGTTAAATTTTGAAAACTTGGTAGAGTTCTTTGTAATCATAAACTGTCTTGTAAAAAGTTAATTTCAGGCAATAGCCATTTGCAAAATCCCCCAATTTTTTTTATAATATTCTATATTTCTGAGCAATATGTCCTCAAAACCATATACAAAATTTCTGTGTGGATTTCTGAAAGAGTATTTGTGCTGTATTGTACTCTTTCATATTCCCTGACTGATAAATTTGCTTTATTTTAACTAAAAAATAGCTGGCATAGTCTTGAATATTTTTATTTTTGATTATGCTAAATAACCTGTGTGTTGATATTTGCCGGTGTACATGCTTACATTCTTAATTGAAGCTGTGTGGGAGATCAGGTAGTGAAGCATATTTGTGCTTTGACTCCACTTTTCAGTGTTGTCCTCAGCATAGCAGAGATGATGTGGAAGGGGATCTAGGCTTAATGAGACTTTCATGACTAACTTTGCCCTTTGAAATGAAGTAGATTCAGGGACTTTATAATCTGCTTTTTTAGGGCCACACTATGACACCTGTCTTGTGAGAGCTGTCTAAATTATAGTGCTCTGACTGCTCTTGATAAGCCAACTGTAGTCACTGGACAAAGCAACATCTTTAATTACTCAGGATCACTAAAAAGTATCTTCCCATCATACATGCTGTAGAGTCAGCTGTTCCAATAAGTAATTTTTATGGTTTTGAGAAGTTGCTTCACTAAACCTTGACCCAGTGTGCTATATAACTAACTGATTTACATGGAAGTTCTGGAGGTTACTTCTCATTACTCATGTATTACACGTGGGTTAGTTGCCTTTTTGATCTCCATTAATATTGTGCACTCAGAAATGTTCTTCAACTTTATGATTGGGTATTTTGTCCATTTATTATTTATTGTATGCCACTATTCCATGGTAACTCCCTCACTGTATCATATCATATACATCTTGCAGCAAATACTGCTGAGCCGTGATCACATGTTCATGATGGGTTTAGAACTCAGTAATCATTCAAAGTGTATACTGTGGCATGTTTTAGTCTTTATGTCTGTCTCATTAAGTGACCTTTTAGATGTAAGGAATAATCATTTTTTTTCCTACTGTGTGTGTAAGGCAGGTGTTACGGAAAGGTTGCAACCCCAGTCACGAGGCTTCTCTGACTGGAAGATAAAAATAGTGACTTTTCATGGAGTTCTGTTTGCTGTGGTATTTTAATGTTGCCCTGAAAAGTCTTCCTCTGCAACCATGGATACCAGCTTCTGTGCCCATTACTTGTATGCTGTAGATGTATGTTACATCTTGGCTACAAGATGAGAAGAAACACATTCTGCTCGCTCTGTGGTTAACTGAGCCATCTCTCCCTGCCTCAGTTCTTCCTGATATTCTATTTTAATTGGCTATTATGGATTATTTAATTAATGATTGGGTCCCAAACTGACCCACATTTCATCTTTAATTTAGAAGTTTGGATTTGTATTTGTTTGTTTAATGAGTTTGCATTGTTTTAACTCACTGACAATTAATTGGACAGCCTAGGTCAGACTCCTGGCAGTGTTTTTTTCTCTGCATGATCTCATTCTTACTCACTGTCTGAGGCCTCTTTCAGCCTGAGCATGGAGGGAGGGAAAGGTATGCCCTCCAGCGTGACATAAAGCCCGAACCATTTCAAGATGGCTGTTTGAGATTGAATGTAGAAGATTTCAGCAGATGGCTTCTAATTACTTGAGATATGCCAAAGTGCTGAAAGGAGCATTTGTATCTTCAAACCTAAGGGGTAGCTGTACCTGACACAATGTGAGTGGCATGTGCATTAATGTACCCATGTCAGCATTTATTCCATCTACAGTTTCTGCCATGAGCTTTATCACAGATAATTGTCTATGATATGAATGGAACTTCCCTGAGTATTGTTGTAATAGAGCTATAACTAATAAACCTATTACAGAAAGTAGAAGAAAATCCTATGCTTTTTAATGGAAAGTAGAAATAAAGCGACAATCTATATTCATTCTCATTTTATCGAGAAAGCTATGGAAACTTTGAATTAAAACTATCATTTTGACCTTTTAGTTGAGTTTATAGGCAAGGCTCTCTTTATGATAGCGAGCAATTTCTTTGAGATGCAGGGAAATTACTGTTACATTAGTTGCATAAAATAATTGAGAATTTTGAGAGAGAGATATGTCATGCTCACCTTACTCATACTGTTAGTCTCTGCAAGGTCAAGGGACTAATTGTGGACCCAGCCTGCCCTAAGCCAGTTGCAGTACATAATTGCATGCTGCCCTGGGAGCAGCATAAGAAGGAAATTGTGACTTGAAGCAATTCTGTTTGGTATTCTAGGGGGTAGGGTCAAAACTAGCCTCAGTGTCTGCTCCCTCCCTTCCCCTACCGGTGGGTGGTGAGTCTGCAGAACTCATTTCCCCTCCTGGGCCACCATCTGTGGTATGAGAAACCGGTTCACGGAAGAGAAACTTGGAATTTCTTTCAGAAGGTTTGTGTATCAAATCCTTCTGATTTCTACATTTTCAAATACATTCAGGGTAATTAGTTCATATGCTGAAATATAATTGGGAGTATTATTTTTAAATTTCCTTGTAGGACCTTGTGTTAATCAAGTAGTAAACTTCTGATGTTGTTTGATTTACTAGTAATTCTAAGACTCAGCACAAATCATTTTTCCGGGCAGCTTGTTTAGCCTTAGAAAATGTCACCAGCTAGAGCTATTTACCCAACACATTCCAAATTCCTGTGAGTTGAGCGGTGTGTGTTTTGGAATGCTTTAACCTCCTCACTAAAATGAAGAACTCCCTCTAATTTCAGCTGCTTCCAGGAATATAACCCAGTCTCCCTGGGAGAAAAGTAGCAGTCTCATCAACGCTATCTTGTACTGGCAGAAAGTTGTATTAGCAGAGGTAGAATGTGTCTCTGAGCAGCAGATTACCCCTGAACTTTTGTCAGGGTGTGCAGGGGAAGATTTGAAGCTTTTAGGGACAGTGCACTCCTCATCACCACAAAAGAGATTTCTCTGAGAGCAAACACTTTTATTTCTGAGTATGTAAAAAATAAACCCTTTTTAAAATTGTCAATGACTTTGTTAATGCTACTTCAGTAAAATAAAATGCTGGTTTCTTTATTTCTTTTCTTTTTCCCTTGGTTCAAATAGCACTGACATTTGCTTACCTCTCTTCTTCTTATATATATACATATTCTGACATAAAAAAGAAAATTACAGGCTCTCCTGCTATAATTCAGATTTTTAACAAGAATACTGGTAATAACATCTGGCATGATTGAAACAGGCACAGTGAATTTTTCTTTGAGAAACAGTATACAGTTATTATTGCTAAACATGAAGTTACATGGGTTTGCTTGCTTAATACACAAAGAGGTTTGTACTCAAAGGGATGGGGTTTTTTTTTTTTCTGTTGCCTGCCTTCTCAGGCCTGTTAAATGATGCAACATTGTGGTCTTGTTAGACAATGATAACAGAAACAAGATTCCTTTAATAAGAATTTCAAATAATCATATAATGTTATCATTTACAGAAGCATTTTATTTTGAAAAACATTATTGAAATAATATTGAGATAAACAATTTTAGCCATATTCCAGTGCCTGTCCTGGCATTGTGGGTATTGATTATTATATGTACATTGAGAAATTATTATATTAAGAACACTGCATTTGCTTGAAGTATAAAACCCACTGTAAAAAATAGCTTAACCAGCACTGCAGTCCAATTTACACAGTTAGAAGTTCCCATTTCATTTTTCTTAGACATTTTGTACTTATATTGCTGAAGCCCTTCTCTACTGTGGCAGAAAACATATAACTTATGAAATAAACCCTGTCATTTAGGTTTATTTTTTTATTTGTGTATTTTTATGTCTACTTTAAATATTTGGTAGCAAAGATACATCTGTATAATATACATAACAGTAACATGAAATAACATGAAATCAGTAGCCACAGATTTTAATAGCTGGTATGAATAAGGAAGTTTACTTTTCTCAGGTGACCACGAACAATCCACTCTGCACTCTCCACCTAAGTGTTATTTAGACTTTAATAGACTAAGATCTTGGCGTCCCTTGGGAGGAAAGAAAGTATAAATACTCGCATAACAAATGTGGTCCTTGAACTTTTATACATCTGCATGCATTGGTACATGCCAAACATAACACACCCCAGCTTATTCACCTTCAGGCTTCTGCATAGGCTATTAAGTTGTATAATCTGCAGAGGATACATATGGAAAGCCTTTCCTTATCCAGCTCCCAGACCAGCTCTACAAGAGTCTCTGCTTTGGTGGAGAAGAGAGTGGTGGTAGTGGTACCTTGTGAGCTTGGCTCCTTCTGGGTATGACAGAAGAGCACAGTGAGCCACAAAGATACGCCCTTTCTGCATGCCATGAAGCAAATTTGTCCTTATGCATGCTCCACACAGGTGTTGTGGGTAAGGGCAGGAAAAAATTCAGTAAGGTCTTTATTTCCTCTGTCAAGAGAATAGGAGAAACCTGTCAACCCCCCCAAACAGCAGTCACGTTTGTATAGTATGTATAGATTCTAGGATAGGTAGAGAACTGTTGCAAGCCATTTGCCTGAAAAATAATATTTTGACACTGATGTGCTTGTAATCTGCTTTCTTAAGATTTAGAACAAAGCTTCACAAGAATGTTAGATAAACCCAGGGTATATGTCCAGCTGCAGCCCAAAAGTCTGAGTTTCTTGGCAGGGCTGGAAGTGTGGTCGTGCCTGGAGAGATGCCCCTCAGATGGTAATGCTGACCCAGTCACAGGGATGTCCACCTAATTTGGGATATTACATCACACTACTGCAAGAAAAATGAATTTTTCTTTAATCTAAACTGAGATGCTAAAATCGTCATGTATTTGTAGCAGAGATTTTTAAGAAGTATGAAGGATATCAGGATTGGTGATAAAATTGAAAAGTTGACAACACTGTATGTGGCACAAACGGTTTTAGCTACCTTTAGATACTAAACACATTAACATATCTAAACATATTTAGATATTAAACACATCTTATTCTTATTCATAAATACAGAAATTTATGAGGAATTGATTTTTCTGAAGTGTCAGCTACATCAGCTGGCACTTGTAATGTACCTTTTGTGCAAGTCACACTGTAAACTGAAATGCAAAGTACATATGGGTAGGAAATCCTTTTCCTGTGAATTGTCCAATCAGTCTTGCATTGTTTGAAATTACCATCACCACATACTTACCATATGTCATTTCATATGGGAAGGTTGTGCAACTTTGAAGAAGCTGCTTTAAACCTTTATTTTCTGTTGGTTACTTTAATCTGTCCGCTAGTTTCTTTTTGCAGTATAACACCAAAGTGAGTCATGAGTCTTCTGCAAGTTAAGGGCATGTGGATATTATCAGGAACAAATGATAATGTATAATAAGTTTGGTTTTATGTAAGTACTGTTTTAAATTAATTAAGGCTAGGAAAAAGAGGACATGAATTACCTTTAGTAGTATCTGCAAATATAACCCATTCTGCAGTTTCTGTGTATAGCAGGCATCTGTGCTTAGAGACTAAATGGTAAATAGGAGTCTGACTATCAAAAAACAGTTGCTGGGATAAAAGTCATAATCAATCTCTGTATTTATAATTTTGTATTTTATCAGTGCCTTCAATCTTATTTGCCGTAGCATAGCCATGTGCAATAAGAAATGTCTTTGCACTTCAATTTAATTTTAAAGTAATTGCATCTAGAAGATGCCTTGATGCAAAAAAGTATCATATAATCCATGTAATTATAGTTTCTGCCTGTTCATTTATTAGCTACGTTTACAAGCAAGAAGTAGGTTTGTATGTTTTCAAAACATATGCTTGGTAAGCACTAAATCTAAGACTTATAAAAACATTATCAATATGTTCTAATTAATATTTGCTCTTTTCCTTAAGCTATTATGAGGATACTTAATGCATAGCCTAAAATTAGAGTTGACAATTGCAAATACAACCCAACCAACATAGTAATAAAATCAATACTTACATTTCCCTTGGGGCCACTATTTACTGTTTGCTGTGCCATTTCCTTAATGGAATGGCAGTTATGTTTGCAGAAACCTTGTAACTACGATTTTTGTATTTTAACTAAAAGCAGCTTTCCTAAAGTAGTATGATTAAAAAAGAATCTGGAGTTGCTTTCAAAAAATTGCTGTAAACATTTCACAGCCAGTTTTAACAAAGACTAGTAAATGTCACTGGATTCTAAAATGAATTATTTGTAATGTTTAAAGTCCTTTCAGTTGTATTGCAATAGACATTTGCCTTAATCTTGAAATACTTCCCTGATTTGTTTTTACTTTCATTTACTCGGTTCAAATTATTCTTAATCACTAAAAGCTCATTCCTGTGTGGAGGTCTGCAGTGTTCTCAAAGTGTACAAGGGAGTCTGGCAGTTTATTTGACTTAGCAAATTAAAATAATGGGGAAAGTATTATCTTTGAGATGAGTCATTGCAGCTGCTGCACAGATATAATTCTAGTCTTTTGACTTGGTTTTTCTTTCACTGAAGTCTGCTAATCTGTGGCAGGGCAGCAGGCGTTTCTGTGCCTTGCAATGTAACTGCATAGTTCAGAAAGCATGCTATAGTTGACATTTGTAGTGAACACAAGTGTCCTGTGTGTTTGCATATTCAGTAGAATATTTCTCTAATGATCTCTGACAAGAGGGATGAGCATCTGAAAGAAAATCTGTGAGTCATCATAGCTTCATAATTCGTTCCTTGTGGGGCTCTGCTGACCATGCAGTGCTCTTGGCGTAGCTGAAGTTTAGGGTAACAGTTTCGGTCGTAAAACATGGCCACTTGCTTGGGCTCAACTGTCAGGGACTAACTATTAACTCTAATTGTTAACTAATTATTACCTTTGATCATCTGACCTTATAGCAAACTTCTGCTTTCACTCCCATTTTGCAACTATTATTTTGAATAGTGTTCATATGAGTGGGTTATTTGTAGTCTGCATCAGTGTCTGATTGTAGTCACACCACGTGAAATGTCATTATTGCAGGATTTGCTTTCATTTCACTTGTTAGTGACACGGGAAAATTTAAAAATATGGAATGCAAAAGAAATTTTGAAATCTGGTAATTTGAAAGCATTGAAATTGGAAACGTTTTATAGTGATGTAGAAAGTATACATATAGAAAAATGTGTATTATATATCTAATAAATCCATAAACATATCAGACAAGATATAAACCAAAACATACTGAATTGAACTGAAAAAATACCAGAACAAAATGGAAGTTCAGGATTAGGCATTTTGGTCGAGTTCTGAGTATTTTTGCAACTTTTATGTTGCAAATGTCATTTAAATTGCAGTGTTCCTTGTAAGTATTCTGTTAGGATGCATTTTAAAAGTATGTTGAAATTTGTCTTTTAAATGTGTATATAAGGATTATGCAAGTTTTTGTACATAGTACAGTTTAGGTGTAGACTGTGTCATCAGTAATCACTGTTATAATTTTGTAAAATTTTTATCTAAAATATTTAACAAAAATATCTGAGTCTGCCCTCAGGCTGTTATTCATTGTTCTAGATTTCAACAGCAGCAACAATTCAGCTTCCACAGAGAACAAGTCAGGACAGAAATAGAAATATCTTTCAGTATTCAAATAATTTCTTTTAGTTTTAATACTTCTAAGCTTTGGAGGAAGGAATGAAATTTTGTCATTAAGATGACCCTAGAATACCTAGTTCTAATCACTTGAAAATCCATCTGGGTCTGACTAAGATAGAAATTTCTGCAATTGTGTTTCAAATGCCTATTGGACTTGCTTAGAAACATGCTACTGTCCTGCAGCTGCACTGGTGTGGCCCAGACCCACATGTCTGGGAAACCTGCTCTCCAGCAGTTTCGCAAGAAAAGAACGTTATTTTGGAACATTTAATTCCTGATGCCTAAATGATATTGGCATTAGCATTTTCAGCACTTGGTGTCTGTTACCATAGAATAAAGTCTTGCTGTTTGTTCTTTGGATTTGGCAGATGTAGTTCCCTGCACTTCACTAATACATTGCTTTATAGCATCGTTTGCGGATACTGTTTCTGGACCAAATCACTAGATTGCCCAGAATAGGTTACTAAGAGCAAACTGGCTTCCACCGTACCAGTGAAAAACTTGATGTGGGTCTGATGGAAACTAGATTAATCCCATCATCAAAAAACTAATGCCCCCCGCGTACTTCAAAGTTTGTCCCAGTATGATTTAATTCTTTGAGGCTCAGCATTTGTTTATGCAAACCTGCAGTATTTAGTGGCATCAGCAAACTTTGTTTCATTAATATTTAGCCAAAGCAATTGTGTGCACAGAATCCTAGACCCATTCAAGGAAACATATTTTGAAACAGGATATTGAAAATAAAGTCCATAGGACAACAAAAGTCAGCTTACATGCTGATTTCAGCATTTGTGTGTGGTGATAAAGCCAAGCTCTTTCCATGATAAAGATAAATTCATATCCAAATCTTTAATAAAAAAACAAAACTGATGTTAGCAATTCCTATTAAAGTCAGAAGAGTCTTTGTAACACTTCGCAGAGACTCAATTGTTAGGAACAAAAGTTATGTCCTATTAAGAAAAAAAATTAATCACTCAAGTTATTACATAGGGTGTACTGTGTATTCCGGGTTCAAGCTTTATACTGAAACCTTTGAAGAGGCTGCCCATACTTACCAAATGTTGTAATTGATACAGAATCACTGCTATACAACAGCTGCAATAACAAGGTGCTGCTGCCTTTACTTTAATCTACCTCTCTTTCTGCCAGTTTATTATGTTTTGAATTTATTCTTTTGTAGATCTGTGAGCTATCTTTCTTATGGAAATTAATCTTTTTAAAAGATTTGTACTCTCATTTTCAAACACTAATACATTCATTCAAGTATCCCATTATTCAGAACCAGCTGGCTTTTTATCTAGTGATATTTACTTCAAAAAGCCAAGTTAAATGGTATCATAGATTAATTCTCAGGGCACAGGAAAGCTTTTTTAGAGAAAAAGAGATTTGGTAATTACTTAGAATATCGCAATAAAATCACAGAACATGTCAAAAATGCGTTATGTAATCTGTCATAATACGAAGCTTCAAAAAAAAGTTAATTCACTGAATTGAATCTAATACGTAGCATCAGTATATGATTTTTAAGTGAAACATTAAGTAAGGATAAAACTTTGCTGTGATTTATAATAAGCTATGTCATGATTTTTAGTTATTTCTTCTTTGGAGAAAGCACTGAAACTTCAAAAAGGGCATTATCCACTGAAATTTCTTACATAAATCAAACTGGAAATAAGACACATTTTACAATTCAATTTAAGATCCCACAGAGACAATAATGTTGCAAGCTGTGCATTTTGCAGAGTAATATAGTAATGTCTAGTTTGCATTTTTGAAAAACCAGATTAATCACACTGTATTGAATATGTTGAAGCAAACCTAAAATTCATCTATTATTAAAAAACTTGTGCAACAAACACAAACTATATTTTATACATAAAGGACAAACTTATTTATTCATTAGGTTAAAACACTTGGAGTTTGCATTTTGTAGCTACTAAAGAAGTGACATTTGCTATCTGTTCTCTTTTTTAAATTTTTCAAAGCATTGTGTTCAGACTAATCTGCTTGAAAAATTGTACTAATACTTTAACACAGTGTCAATCCTGAGGACTGTGCAGAAATCCCTGTGGAAACTAAGGGTAGTCTCGATGTTTAAATTTTCTTTTTTAGTGAATCACTTTACAGGACAAATATTCAATTATCATATATTTCATATTTAAGTAAGACATTTTATCCCTTGAAAGATTAACCACAAGATAATCGACTTTGTAGCCAGTTTTTAGCATTTGTACATCCTTTGAGCTAACCTGCGTAGGCACTACTTTGAATTAGGATTTGTATCTTTGCACTCAGCTGTGCTCAGATTGGTATATCAAAGCAACCAGAATGAAATTTTGGCCTTTATCAAGTCTCACTGACTTCAATGGAAACAGGATTTCAGTCTTAATCTTTCAAAGGGAAAGATATTTAAAAATTATTTGTAGATGCTTTTCTGTTTTAGAATATAATTGTGGAATTATGTATTCTATATCTAGTGGGGCATATAAGCTGCGTGCTGAATTTGTATGCCAAGTGTCAGGTGCTTCTACTTGTAATTCCATTTCTAGGAACACAACTCTAACTTATGGACTCTAAGCCAAATTTGAATTCTAGGATTTGATTTCTGGCATAACTGTTATCTGTTAGCAATTTGTCTGTGCATTTATGGCTTGATGATTTAAAAATGAAAAATGCAGCTTTTTATTTTTGGTGGAAATCTATATTGACTGTACACTAGAGAGATTGTTTGGAAAAACAAAGAATTCTGAAAAAATGTTCACTTGCATTTTAAAGAAAAAAAAGTTTGCATAATTTTTCCTGAAGCATCTGAAAAACTTAAGGCCCTTGTCCAAAATTTTAGTTCAAAGTCTAAGCCTAAATAGTTTTTAATACAAAATTAACATGTTTGTTTGTTTGTTTTTGTTTCTTTGTTTGTTTTAATTAAGCAGCATAGAACACATTGCTAGATCCAGTAGTAGAAAAATTTCAAGCAACTTTCAGGTTCTTGGCCACCATAGTGGAATCCAGATCTCCAGCTGAGGTGTATTTGTTTTGGGAAACTTAGGATGAGTGATAACCTACAAATAGCTGATACAATCCCCTCAAGCATGGTAAGGGGGTGGAACTACATGATCTTTAAGGTTCCTTCCAATCCAAATCATTCAGTGATTCTTTTCATTCTATACTGAGCTGATCCATGTGAATTGCTAATGTATCATCTCGTTTGTAGGGCTTGAGGGTCTTAACACACAGAAACTTCTTTATCCATTGGGTGTGCAGAGGACTGAACACAGGTTGCTGAGAAGGCATCTAGCCCACCTTGTTATTACATAATAGCCATCAGTTATACACAAGTCAAAACTTCTTCAGAAAGCATGCGACTTGGGAACAGAGGTTGTCTTTCTCAAAACTGTACCCACAGTTCTGACCTGGAGAACATTGTCACTAACTGAGTCAAGGCAGGGTGAAGAAAAAGTGCTTTTTGGCTATCTATCGTCTCTCCTGTTACGTAACTCCCCCTCATCTCTGATCAGATGAATTATTGATCATGAGTAAAGACTGAATGAGCTAGGAAACATAGTAAGATGTGTGTTTGTCTTTTTCTGACCATTGAAAGAGTGCAACATTCTGATTTTTACTAAATGAGATCTGGATGTAAATACCTTGCAAGGAATTTTGTCTAAGACACAGTTAAAGATATTATTTAAAGTACACTTAAAAGGTGTGTACATTCTTCAGAAATCAGTTTGATATAAGATACAGGAATGACTACAATGAATAAGATTCATGTGGGCTTGGTAAAGTTCAGAATACTAAATCTTGGTATAATAGCTTAGGTGAACTTCCATGTCCTAGAATTACTATAGAAAAAAAAAAAGATGCAACTGTAAAGCCAATATTGAATAAATTATCATAACATGCTATCATTTAATGACAGTAGACTTTTTCATCAAACACTGGCTTGATGCTTTTGTCTCTTCCACAGTAGGTGAAAATTTTTGCCACTAGAGGTGGTTATAGGTAACAGTGATCTTTTAAAGTAAATAAATATTTTGTGTTAAATTACTTTAATATAGTGGTTTCTTTTAATTTTAAAAAGGAAACAAAACCACCAAATTAATTAGAAAGTAGTAACACCCTCCTCCCCCCCAGTCACAAAAGTCCAAGGAAATATTTGAGAAATTTGCTATTTGAGATGTATCACTTTCACATTCCTACCCTCTTAGTCCAATCTCATACTTTTAGCTGCCTTTGTGTGTAGCTTTTACCTTTGATCATTTTTGTAAGGCTTCAGTCAGAAAAACCAGCAGCAGTTCTGAGTAGAGTAGATAAATAAATAAAAACCTAAATAGAGAATGGTGGTAGACTAAATCTCACAGAGAAAATGATCCTTTTTGCATAAACAAAACCAATTGTGAGAAGCAATTAAAACAAATATTCAATTATGTGTAGATCTTTCTCACTGAGGGAAATACCTTGTAGCCTGTTGTCTGTGTATATGTACTTGTTTCTTTCTGTATTTTCACACTATAAGCCCTTGGGGCCAGGAGTGTCCACCTGCTCTGTCACATATTATTACTACTACTGTTATTACTAGTCAAACTAGTTGTAACTTTTTCATTGTCATCCTGAGAAAACAATAAATCAAGTGCAGAGCAGTTTCAGCAGTCCTGAAATAAGACTCAGGATCCATAAACTCTTAGGTAAGATTTCCTCCTTTAAGTAACGAAATGGTACGGTCATTTGTCTTGGACATGGAACTGTAGAATAAAACCTAAAGGCTTAAGTGTACAACAAAGTTACTGCAGCATAATGAAGTGCTGAATAACAGCTGAGATGTAATAATGATTCTCACTCCACGCCGAACACAAGATAACGTACGCCTTATTCTTGATCGAAGGAAGCGCATTATGATTTTGTTTGCTAGGCTGAACGTACTAGATTTTGAGCTGGTGGGAGAATATGCTCCATTTACAAATCCAAGCATGTGAAAAGAAGATATTTTTAGTAAAACTCTAATTCACAATTTGTTGTACCATATATGTATTTACACATTTTGTTTGTGTGTGTGTGTGACATAGAGATGTGCACACAGATGCATACACGTGTATTCAAATAACATTGAAGTAGTGAAGTTGTGCACCTAAAAGCTAGAAAAAGGTATTTAAAAGCTAGAAAAAGGTATTTTTTAGTGATAATAATAATAATAATAATAGTAGTAATAATAATCATCCTCATCATCACTGGATTTCTTTGAGACCTGGGCCTATTACATGCTGCAAATTTACATAAGGAATATATAAGACCTAAAAATTAGGGACTATTATCAGAATGGTCATGAGAGAGCTAAATCAAAGCTGTGCAGGCAACTCAAAAGTAAGGCAATTCCTCACAAAGTTTAGAGTTAGCACCTGCTTCCCAAAGGAGGGAGAAATGGCTCTGTGACCCTCAGAGTTTGTGCAGCCTTCTGGCTTTTCCACAGCAGTTTTCTAGTGTGGAAGAGACACAGCATCTATTCGGAAATCTCTGTGTCCAGCCCCATGCTGCTCATCAAGCCAATATCTGGGCAAACATAAGTCTCCTTTTCCCTGAATGGGAAGCACGGCCATGTGCTCTGGAGAGTGCCTGAGACTTGCTGCAGCTGGTGGGGTTTTGTGCAGCCAACTTGCGTTTGTTTTCCCAGAGAGCATAGGGGTGTAATTGCTATGAGACCTTGCAATCAACTTTGCTTAAGACTGGATATTAATCTGTTGATTAATAAGGACTGATTTTTGATAATTTAGCCTTTCTTCCTAAGAAAATGACTAAAAAGATTCAATGAGTAAAAATCTGAAAAATTATGTTCAAGAAGGCATTCTGTGCGCAACCTTTTAGAGCCAACATACTGTTACGAATTTGTGCAGCATTTGTGCTGGAAGTCGAAATATTCCTCTTTAGTTAAGCAATTTTTAAAGAAAGTCATCAATAAACTTGATTCCCTGTAATATGTCAACCTCCCTGCTTTGCATTTTCATCCTTGGTGCATCTTCTTTGGAATAGATTGAACATGATTTTACAGAGGCTTCTCACTTTTAATTTCACTTCTCAATTTTTCAAGCATTCTCACTTTTTGCATTTTGTCTATGCAATGCATTTTTGCCCTTCAATGTATTTACTGAGGATTTTCTAGTATTTGTTTTTCTTTAGTTTATAGTTTATACAGAACTGTCAGCCATACTTGGATGTCCTGAAAATCTGCAGAACTTTTCTTCTTGAGTTAAAGGGGCAGTAATTAGGTTATTATTTTTCAAAACTTTTTGAGGATTTTTTTTAAAGAGAAGGAAAAGGGGGACGACAAGTTACTGAATACATACATGGTATATTTCTTTGGTTTACGTTTCTTGTTCTGTGCACTGCTAATATAGAATTAGGGGCTATAAAACTCAGAGTAGAGGTAATAAGGATCAAAAATCAGGGTCCACACCAACTGAGGAATTGCCTTTATCAGACCAGTGTTGATATTAATCACGAAATCCCATCCAAATCCATATTTTCAGGAAAGCTTAGTCACTTACTCATAGGCATGAATCACTCAGAAACTCAAACTTGTATCTTTCACCTTGGACAAGTTTCTGGACCTGTTTTAGTTTCCACTGTACTTAAAAAGAAGCCTATTATACTGTTATACTGATTATACAGAGCAACAAATCGAATGAGGATAACTTTTTTCTTTATAAACTGAAGTAACATGATCTTACACTAACAAAACTTAAACCCATAATTTTCAGAAAATGTTCTAAACATGTGCTTATAGACTACTCAGCCAGGCATATTCACTCTTACCTATTCCTTAAGCATGCAGAAAATATTCGTATCCACAATTGCATGCAATGACTACATATAGTAATATATTAATTATCTATTGAACAGGCAATTTTTGTACAAAAGCACGTACCACTGTAATTGAAATGTTTGCAAAATACTTTGTGATGTTCATTGTGTTGAGAAAGAAGGAAAATATAGTTTTTGCTGGTTTTTGGTTGACTTCTGATGTTACATTAGTCTTTATATTTTAAAAACTCTGCCTCAAGGGACTAGCTGTACTTCCAGCTTTCTGTCTGAAGTTAACTTATTTAACCAGGTGAAAATGGGTTCCAGTTTTTATTTTCTTGAACACAGTGCATACAACACATCTGATTTTTTGTTTCTTGATGATGGCACAAATTTATTTTTGCTTATCTAAAATCGCATTGTTATCTTTTAAGATCGTATAACCATAAAAATAAACTGGATTTTATCTATGAAATTAGCACAAGTTAGGTATTAGTAAAAGGAGACAAATGGAAAATCTATTTTTAGGTAAATGTCACACGGCCTGTAACTGAGTTGCTGAGCTTTCAGTTGTCTTGGACAGTTTCATTATTCATTAAATTGAATTTTAAAAAGCTTTTCCTATGTTAATCTTTTTTTGGTGAAATAATGAAGGATTAGTATAAAATATCTATATTCTATGGGATTCATTGTAACTGTAAAAAAAATTATTTCACTTATTAACTTATATAAATTCGGTATTTCCTGGTTAATGATTAAACCTATACTCTGGTATTCAGCATTTAGAATTCAATCTTATTTCCTGGAATTAACAGTTTCTACTACAGTTTTTATTATCAGAACATAAATAAGGGAAAAGTAAAGTGGGTACAAATTTGAATTATGGTGTGAAGTGCAGATATAATTTCTTTGCCATTGACACAAAACAAGTATGCAATAAAATTAAAACAGTGAACGAAGCAGTCTACATGATTGAGGTTACTAACTGTTTTTCAGATTGCTACTTTTGTCAGCAAAGAGTAAACAGTATGTAATTCCAAAGGTTCTTTTGGCTTCTCCTTTATATATGAAAAATGTTTATCAGAGGATAAGGGTTTTTTGTGTGTGTGTGGTTTTTTCTTTAATTTGCTACTGCACATGTGTATAATCTGTCATGATAATAGCAGAACTACAAATACCAGACCCATCAGCCTAATATTTTAGAGAAAATTATGAACACTTTTAATTAAGAGCCCACATTGCTTATGGCCTATTTAAGAGTATAAACATGATTTTATAACCAAAAACCCCCAAAACAGTGCAAAACTTTTTGAGGAGGTAAAAAAGAAAAGAAAAGAAAAATCCTTATGTAAAGGCAAATACAACAGGTTACAGAGAAGACTTGGGAAACTTATTTTTCCATGTCATAGTACTTTCTCTCCTGATCACTTTGTGGTCTCAGAAGAGGTAGCAATCCAAGTATCAAAAATATTAGACAGGTACTGTTTACAAATGGCAAAGGTGTTTTCTTTCCTTTAATGATGTAACAGTAACATAGAGACCTTATAAAAATGCCTTTATCTGTAGACATGTGTCCTTATACAGTCTCACAACACTCATATATTGCAGATAAATTGTACATCTGATTTTAGGAAGCTGAATTATATAGAAATCAAATCACAAATTTATAACAACTCAAAGACTAAAGCACCAGTATTTGATTTGAGCAGTTTATGAAATGGTTTCCTCACTGTCAGGAGGCTAAGATTACCAATTTTTAGCACACCGATTATGCATATTTTCCAGTGGACATAAATAGCCTAGATTGTGAATAGTCCACTTCAGAAAAATGATCCAACACAGCTGATACTGATGCTTTGTTTGGTAATTGTTGCTGAGATACAAATTGTTTCAGCAAACACAGAAGATAACAGAAAGATTATGTGACTAAAAGGAGATCAGTAGCACACACACACACACAAAAAAAAAGTGGTTTGAGTTGTCAGTGGGAAGTCAGACTCTTTTGTGTTTTTGCTATGTGATACTGCTTGTGTATATAATGGTACCTGAAACTATTCCTGAGCCAGTGCTGGGGTTCACTTGCCTAAAGACATGCTTGAATTGTTCTCTGTAATTCCATAAAATATCAAGTTTTCCACATGAAAGGAAGGGGAAGACCCAAGGGCCTGGCAGATAGCCTAATTTCAATTTCTAAAAACTACCTATAATCAAAAAAAGTTTGGCTTGGTTGCCTAGGCATAGATACATGCTACTACCTTAGATACCCTCGGGTATCCTGCCTGATCTACACCTTCAGATAGCCCTGGGGTCTCCTGCAGGGGCTGTGTGGTACTCACCAACCCTATAAGACATAATTCAAATTCTTTTGGCCATCTCAGGAGTTACGTGTTTAAGCCATTGAACTGAGTCTGGGAGAAGGGTCACTGTAGTCTTTGGAAGCACCAGATGCAGGTTCAGCTGACCAAAGATAGGCCTGTCTCCCACAGAGTGAGCTCAGCAGCTCTCCCGAACCTTTTGGCTGGATCCCTGTTGACTATCACAGGAACTAAACTGTTCAGCTCACGTTATGGAAACAGAAATTTAAGCAAACTGAATCCTAATGGGGTCAGAATGAAAAAAGGAAAAGGAGTCTGCAAATAAGAGGAATGATTATAAAAACGAACCTGGTACATTTAGATCAGCATTTGTTTGCGGGGCTGATGTTGTACACTAGTTTTCTGCTTCATTTTCTTTTTCTTGGCTGCATTACCTTCTAGTCCAGAATTGTTTCAATTTATTATTACCATCCTTAGCTACCTAATTGTGCTACTAATGAATACAAATACTCCAGGCATCAGGCTTTTACGGGCCCACTTCAGTGTACAAATAATGGTTTGTTGTGTAACTGCTGATTATGGAAGAAGGTAACTCACATTATGGAAAATACATGCTAAAATATTGGTGATGAGGAAAGCAATGGATTCTGTACTATGCCTTTTAAATTGTGAAAAAGTATTGTCATTCTTGTTCCATCGAGTTGTCCATCATGAGAAAATGAGAGATCATCTGAGCTTGTTTTTTAAGCACGTGTACTTACATTTGGAACTTAATTTCAATTTTTTGAGAGCCTGTAGTAGCACTATCACATATGAAATTTGTAGTTGGCTACCAAATTGCCTATTCAAGTATACACGTATGGGGTTTGAGCACTCAACATTAAGCATTTGCATTTCAAAATTGGATCCCTTGTGCTTGAAAGCCTTGAAAATGGTACTCTATGGTCAGCCTAGTGCAGCGTCAATTGAAATGCTGTTTGAATGCAATGTAGAGCTTCCAATTGCTGCTTCAGAAAGTGTTATGCTGAATCTGGAACACTTTGCATAATTTAATTAATTATGCCACTAAAAACTGATTTTCTCTCAATTTAAAGCAAACAGCTTTTATGAGGGTGAACTGCAGCACCCAGGGATATCAGGTGTCCAAGCTTTTAATCCTATTACAAAGAGTTGACAACCACTGATGGAAACTGGAAAAACATAAGCCTCCAGCAGGGCAACAAGTGAAGAGGAAGAAGGCAACAGATTTTTAATACTCTTTGAAACCACTGTATGCATTAAATCAAAACCAAATGTAAAAAGTGACAGAACTGGTAGCTTGCACTTTGTTGTGCAGACAGTGAAGAGTGTCTAAAGAATTACACTTGTTTTTCTTTGACATTAATGAAAATAATGGTTTCCTCTAAGAGGAAAAGTGTTCTGTTTAACTAGCATAAGGAAAACACAGTGAATGGCCAAGACTTTTTGTATCTCTGTCTGTTCAGTTAAAGTGTTCAGGAGCTTGACAGTCAGAAGTTTGAAAGTGGTTTCTAATGTTACAGATTGGATTCTGTCTATAAATCATTTTTCATATAAGCAAATCTTAACAGATTATTCAAGATACAAGTATTAAGGACACTGTCACTACTAAATGCTAGCCTTGATACTTTGGCTTTCTGAAACTTGTCTTCTCTCTTCCAAATTATTATTGGGTTCAATATCGCGCTAAAACAGCAGACACTGTAATTTTGAGGCAGAAAAGAGTACTGGTTTAGAAAAGCTCTAATTTCTGATCCACATAAGCAGAGCCATAATTGGCAAACTATAACTGACCTTGCAAAATTCTGTGACCAGGTTAGGAAGGGTCACAGAAGAATTGACTCCATCTCCATATCGAACATCAGCATGCAACATGAAATTAACTGCACTGTAGAAGATCTTGCTGATAGAAATAGGGAAAATATCTCATTACTGGCAATTCAGCAGCTGTATAAAATGCAAACATCCTCCTTATAATGCTAACAAATATTCATATAATTACTAATATATATTTATGTATTATTTGTATTCTTCATATAGATATAAGAGATGCTACACCTGGCTCAAAGGGGAAACAGGAGTTAGTAGGGCTCATTGAAAGAGGTTTAACCTAGATTTAAAGGGGGGAAGGGATAAAATCAGGCTCATTAGAGCTGTCTGGACGAGGCACAGCAATGTTTGAAGGACAGTGTTATAGCAAGGTCCTTTGCCATCTCACTGGAGGTAGAAGATGGAGAGCCATGCGGTGGCAAAGACTGCAAAGTGGGTTATTGAAATGTTAGAAATTGCAGAAGTACCTAAGAATACTCATGTAGGAGTTACTTGTCTCCCCCAAAATGGTGGTTGGATCAATAGGCCAGCTGAAATGCATCTAGAGCAACACACACAGCATGGCCACCAAACAGGAAGAGCTGGAAACCATTGTGCAGCAGGAAAATTGTGGCAGAGTTGCCAGCACGAAGATATGGTGGGATGACTTCCACAACTTGAGTGCTGCAATGGATTGCTATAAACTCTTCAAAAGGGATAAGCAAAACAGGAGGGTGGGGTGGGCCTGGATATTAAGGAGTGAAATACGTACATCGCAGTGGTAAAAAGCAGAAAATTAGAGAATATGAAATTAAAAGGAAAAAAAAAATCTTTTTCCAGATAAGATTTAGCTGCTTTACTATGTATTTAAATGTGTGTTAAGGCTTTTTGAGAGTGTCTTAGTTCTCAAAATACAAGAAAACACGTTCACTTGTCAGAGGTCATGAGATTCGAATCATGCATTTACCATCTCAAGTATGTTCACTGCATAAAGGTTATGAAAATTTCTTGTAAAATAATAAAAGTATCTCATATAATTGATTCTTTTCATTGTTTCATAAAATTGCTTTGTTTGATTGCGAGAGGCTTTGGACTGAATTTTCATTACCTACTTCTGAACAATTTACACTGGGATTGAGACAGTATTGAGCTAATGAGTTAGAATTTATATTGAGCCTTAACTGTCTTCCTGAAGTAACTAGGGAAAGAAAATCATGGCAATAATGGAGTATTTTTCATTATAAACTATGTTGTACAGCTTTTACAATCAGGTTTTTAATAGATCTAGAGAAATTAAATTGGAATTCTACCAACTTCTGTGCTTTTGTCATCCAATGAAACTGATGTTAAAATATGTCAAGACTAATAGGCTTATCCCCTTTCTACTGAAGTAAGAAGGAGGTGGTGTAATTCTTGTTGTTTTTCAGGCTCTGTTGTTCATTAAAGAGTAGGATGTATGTAGAAAAACATTCCGAAATATGTGCTTTGCTATAATCCATAATGCTAAATAGAAACTGAGCATAGATCGAATGCATCTTGACTTATATCATCCTGAAGTCCCTATCAAGACATGCTCCCATGAAAATAGTAGACATTTTCAAAGTCAGGAGGTTGAAATTGTGCTCTACATGAAAAAGGCAGCAATCATATATTGCTGATGGGTATATTAATACTGCTGAGAATGCATGCATATATCCATATTTATTAATATATTCAAACATTGTTTATTGATTGTTTATGGTAAATAAACTCATACAGTGAGTGTATAGATTACTGTGTATGCATAAACATACGTGCACTCAATCTCAGCATTATATGTAAGTACACACCGAGAATAATACAGTTTGTCGGGTTGGAAGATAACCTTTATATACAAATTAATAATGAGATATTAATTATTATTGTCCTTTATACAGAGTGTATCGTATTGTCCTTTAATTGTATCTTATTTTATTCTATGGTTATTTTTTATGAGGAAGTCTGCAATAGTGAAAAAAGGTGTTTCTCAAAGAAATTAATTATTTCTCATCTCATTACTTGTTTCTTCCCATTCTTCTTTGCTGTTAGTCTGGTCCACTACCAGAAGACTGCAAGAATCAACATAATCCCTCACATTTTTACTAATAATATGAAATAAAAATTGAATATCCAGAATAGAATCATCAGGCAAGCATATATGCATGCATGTTGGTGCCCTCAATACATTAACTTTTAATTACTTCAAAGAATGTTTATTTATTCACAAATACAGGACACAATATAACTGTTGTTTAAATTTTAATTGGAATAACAGGACATATTTTTTGTTAGACATTTTGCAGGCAAAAATATTCTCTCACATATTAAAAAGTTTTTTATGGTTTTATTTTCTAAGTATGAGAAAAGTGTATGTACAATATACACGAAACACAAACTTCACGTGAATGAGCACAACTCTAATACTTTAAGTTTGTGCTATCTCTTAATTTAAAAAAGTTATTCTTGCATTCCTTTTTCAGAGGGTGGAAAAAACCCCCAACCCTAAAGTCCTTCCCCCAACCTACATATTAAAAATAAAATTAAAAACAAATTTCCACTTGCAAAAATGGTTAGAATGCTGGCCTTACTTCCAAATTCAGAAATTGAAAATTTGGAGTCTTCATTCATCCAAATAATATATATTCATTCCCCACAGGCAGCAGTGATGGTTCTTGGGATAAAGAAAAACTTCAGTCTCCCCCCACCCAAGGATCACAGGCCTCTGTTAACCACCCCAACTTGCCTGGACAGCATAATGTTCCAGTTAGCCATCCTCTCAACCCTCTTCAACAGAACCACCTTCTGCCAAATGGTACGGGTTGACATCTTTAAGCACTAACATCAGCAGTTTTCTAGTTCCTGTCTCCTTTTTTTTTGTGTTTCTATAAATAGGCAATGAAAAAATCAAGGATGTGCGGAATACTGGAATACTTCCTTTAGAGTATTAAGCAGGGGAAGTGGAGACAGTAAGAAACAAATACATAAGCAATAAAATTGATATTTAAAATAACTGCTAACCTGTGCATCAGTGGCATAATGACACATTGCTAAGGCACCTTACAACAGATATCAAAAACTATAATAAATAGCCATGGCTTAGCAATGATATCATACATTACACAGGATATGAACAAGCTAAGAGGTCTAATAGCCTCTCCTTGTGGCTAGAAACCCTCCATGGTTGCTAGTGATTCACCCCTGCGTCTCCCAGAAGAGAACTGACTTAGAGCTGCTTTTTCCTTCAATGTGAACCATCTTGTCACCTGTCACTTGAATATTGTCCATCAGGAGAGAAAGAAGACAGTGCTTAAGAAAAGATGCATAAACCTATTTCCCCGTTTTTCCCCCCAACAGGGTTGGAACTTCCTTTTATGATGATGCCCCACCCGCTGATTCCCGTGAGCCTACCTCCAGCCTCTGTCACGATGGCAATGAGCCAGATGAACCACCTCAGCACCATCGCCAACATGGCAGCAGCAGCACAAGTGCAGAGCCCTCCCTCCAGAGTGGAGACATCTGTTATTAAGGTAACTAAAGAACAGACCAAACTGAACCCAACCAAACCAAAAGGCACCAAATCGTAGCCTGCTCCCAACCACTATAAATATTGTAAAGGTGTATGGTATAGGTGTCAAATGTTCCAAGGTAAGTCATAAAGTCAGTAAATACAAGAAAACTAAGTGTGGTGACTCAGAGCACAACAGGCTACTGGTGGCCACTGTTACCATCTCAGTTTCCCTCCATCTCACTGAATCAGTATTAAAGCAACACTCAAATTGAAGTATTTTCATACACAGCTTTGTGATTTTTTGTATTTCATAGTCTGTAATCTAATGTTCCTTGAGAGATCATGGAAAAAATTACTCTTGAATTAGAATAGATTGTTCTTCCAACTTTAAAATCTAAGCATTTGAACTGAAATGCTCTAAGTTATCTGAAGAAGGCTGAAAGGTTTGATACTTTACCTATGCAGAAACTAAATTTGCCAAATCCCAGAACAAATTAGAATGAAGTAGCACAAAACAGTCCCAGTAATCTGCAGGCCAGAACTGTAGTATTATAGGGATATCTCAAAAATATCTGCTATCTGAACTTGTCTACCTGTTTTACGTTTTGTTTGTGGCCTTTAATTAAATTAATCTGGTTATTGAGGCATTTACCAGAGGCATGGAGTTTTTTCTTCCTTTTACTGAAGGTGATCTGTTTTCATTTTAAAGCATTACCTGTTACCATTAGGTAATTATGACTTGATCTTTATTCAGGTATCTACATTTTGCCTCTTATCATTCTTTAGTTCTAATAAATGAGAAACAGAAAGTACACAAACTTTTGTTATCTTAGAAGTAGACATGCAAAAGCAAGTTTTTCAGGGCTATGTTGGAAATTGGTCCATTCATGCAATTCCTTTGACAAAAATTAGGTAAACTTAGAATCTCTTCGACCTTCAAATCAGAAGTTATGAAAGTTTTGAAGTTCCTGATGATTTAAGTAGAGTGAAGAGGTCTGACTTTATTAAGACATTCAACATACTGATGCACCTTTCTTTTTTAACCTAACAAACACAGAACTGGAAAGAACTGTTCAGTTAAAAGTCAACAAATCTATGTTTTTATTGACCTAGAAAAATATGATCTGATGGCCTAATTTAGTCACCTGTACTTCCAAATCTAGGGTCTCCTTTGGAGGCCTTCAGTGGCATCCCTTTCTCACCTTTGTTGACAAGATACTAGTTTGAAAATAATTGCTTATTTGGTGGTATGCCAACAAGACTAGATCCCACCCTGGTTTCCATCTTCCCCCTGTGTTGGAGATATAAGCACGCTTGCTAACTAACTGATTACATGGTGATTTTTGCAACTCTATTTTCCTATTTTTACTTGATTAGTATTCAGTAAGAGTTACATGATACTAATGTTCTCTGGAACACATGTGGTGCTTTATTTCATTCTAAATTTATTTTCTTGATTGGACTGGTGGCCACTGGTCCTACTGGGGTATCTAAAAAATGAAGATTGAGATGGAGCACATACTAAATGACACCTGATATATGAATTACTGTGCCAACAAAACTTTGGTTTCACTATTTTCATGCTATTTTCCCTCCTTTGATTTTCTGTGAGCTATTTTATTTCATATGTAAGAGTATAAAATTTGACCTTCAAGAGCATTGGTAACCTTCTGTTTCTAAACTTTAACAAGCTGACTTCTAGCTTGTAAAGCTGATTTACAAGTTAGTTGTAGCTATTAAAGCTGCTTAAGTTACCATGGCCTACATTTAAATATGTCTATGGGAGCATATTGCAATGTGACCACTATCTTTGTCTCCAGTTACCACAGTCAGGTACATTTGAGTACAACATATCTCATAGGCCATGTAAAAATGGTTTCCTTTTGTGGGAAGCAGGTCCTGCTCTGTTGACAGATCTAACCCCATTATAGGAACAGTGCTGGACCCAGGAAGCACTTAACTGAGAAGTACTTTTGGCTCATGTGATCTAAACCTGTCTAGTAGGTTTAAAACTATTGGACTCTGAAAGGGACATACTGTCATCATATAACTGTGTATATTATTATAACTGTGGGCAGTCCCATACCAGAAAATTTTCCTTATCCTGGGGGTTGTTTACTTCTTAACAAGTTCATTTTTGTAACTCATCTATTTTCTTTAGCAGAGATAGATTCCTTCTAATGTAGGTGAAGACTTTGAAAGTACCTAGCAATTTAGGCTCTCTGAAACATTCTATCAGCCCTTTGTAACTGGAAAATCATAATTTCTTTCCAAAAGTTTGCTTATTTAAGCATTTGTTTGTATTAATAATCTATAGTATGTATCAATGTCATTTTTGAAAATTCAGCTTCATATCCATGCTAATTAAATATTCATTGTAGCTGCCAACTTTTGCATAACTCCTGGCATAACATCCTGTGCAAGTTATTTGACAAACCAGATTTCATGTTCCCATCTGGTTTGCACACAACCGTAACATAAAAATATGTGGATTTCAATGAAATGTTTTTAAATGACCAAATTAACCTAAGTTCTCTTTAGAAAAGTGTGCACATACAAGGATGAAATACACATTTCTTTTGAAGTTTGCACTAATAAGTTAAGGATTTTGGGTCCTTTATGTAGAACATCACATTACCCAAGTGCTGTCGTGACTTCTTCAGTCAAGGTCTGTACGTTACTGCTCACAATTCATTTCTACTACGGGTGAATCCATAAACACAAGTTTTAATCTGTCACTCAAAACTCACTTCTAAATGTAAGCTCTTGCTGCATATAGTTATTTCAACAGTGCTATAAGGGCTAAGGAACTTACTGTTTCCTACTCATTCCTTCAGCCCCATTGTGGTACAGCATATGTCTAGATTTATGTCCTCTGTTATTATCTATTGCAGATGGATATAGTCACATGGATAGAGGTAGCACAGCTAAGTAATTGTATTCCTATTTTTTAATACTGAACAGGATTGAAACTTAAACCCCAGAAACTTAAAAGCATGAGGTCATTATTAGGTGATTTTCTTCCCATGAGGATGGACATAATGTCACTGGCAATTTACCTGTTCTTCTCTAGACATAGTCAGAGGCTATGATTTTAATGTCCACTGAATTATATGCACTGAGTAGTGCAGGAAACTGTAATCAGCATACTTCTTGAACCTTGTGCTGGCAGTGTAATGTTTATGAATAATAACTTATACTACAATCAAAATAAATATCTTCAAGAATAAATGTAAGTGAGAAGGTCAAACCTCCTTTTTCTTTATTTTTACAGGAATGGATAAATAGTGCAGTTGCTCTCTTTCATGACACTGTTTGTTATTAGAATTATAGCTTCCAGTTTTTTATTGCTATTATTTTCAGACATCTTGGTTTTGTTTTCATTATGGTTTGACTCATTTTTTAACCCTAATTTTACTGAAGTATTTTCTCCTTAGTATCAATGTTCCCACAAATTGAAAAGTTTTTGAATCACTCATCTCAGAGTTTGTAGTTGTAACCTGAAACAACAGCATAGATTTGAAATTAGAGTACAGCATTTTTGCCAGTGTAAAGTCTGCTTGAAAGTTAGAAGCCCTGTGAGAAATTTCGACTCTGAAAAGTAAATCAATAGTAACCATATCTAATTAAGTAACAAAGAACAAAATTAAGTCATAGAAAATCAAAGTCTTCAGATTATGAACAACTAGGTTCATTGGCTAGAAGGATTGCCTTTGTGAACAGTGCCACAGTAGATGACTTGCTGACCTTTCCTTCCAATTCACTGACTTCACAGCTAGTGCTGTTATCTTTAAACTCACAAAGCTTCAAATGCCTTTCTATTACTGGGCAATATTTCGTTTCTTCATGATAAGATGTTGGAATAAAGCTGAGATCATGTACTAACTAAACATTTTATCCTGCTGTATTCAGGAGATGAGACAAAGACAAAATTACAAGGGAAGCCTTACAAAGCAACACCTTAGATTTAGCAGTGAACTCTGAGCCCTAAAATCTTCAGAATTATATTTCACAAGAGTGTTGTGCCCTTTCGAACATGAGACGAACATTAGATGTCTTTTTGTAATGGAATGTTTAGATATATGAGTTGGATGAATAAGAGGAGAGCAACAACAAGCAGGGACAGCAGATTGTGACAACAATGAATTGCAGTGAGTGTGACAGCCGTGACCTGGGGATGCTTTAGACATGAAGTGGCTTTCATCACCTGCCCATGGTTTCAAAGGCTCAGCTTGTTAGCAGTTTCACTACATCAATTTTTTTTTCACTCAGCAGAAAGATATATGAAAATATAAAGGACATACCTTATATTAATAGCAATTTGAAATTACATTGTAAACGTTAGAACAGAGCAGCAGCATGCCAGAATCAAAAATTGCAATTTATCCATATGTGACTAATACTTATAGAAAGAATTAAGAATAAAACAGAAGAAACCAATATGTCCAGCTGAAAAATGAAGACAGCAGTGGCACAGTAGTTTTCCACTGTGTAATGGATATATCAGACTAAACTTTGCTAATTCCCTCACATCGATCACAGCACTGGTTGTGTTACACTATTTTATACCTTTTTTTTAATCTATCTGTATATAGATAGATATATTCCTGTGAGCCAGTAGCAGAAATTTACTGTAAACTTATGTAACAAAGGTAGCTGCTGACAGATTTTAATTTTTAGAATAACTCTGTTTATAGGACTATTCTAACATGAAATTTTATTTTGGAATTCATTCACTTTTTCATTGGCAATATGTGTGTTCCTCTTGACATAATTTAATGTTCCTATCTTTTTTTTTTTTTTTGCCTATAATAGAAAAAAGGGCAAGTTCACTGATCTGAGTCTTGAATTCTGTGTTGAAGGCAAAAGTTTTCTATGGACACTTCTGTGCCATACAGGAAAAGCATTATGCAGGCAGTGGCAGTATTCCTGTGAAGCTGGATATGCTGTATATGTTTTACAGACAGGGAATGAGAACAAAATAGATTATATTCCAGATTGGCAGAAAAACCCTTTTTGTATGCCTAACCTGAAAAACACCTGACTTTTCAGATAACCTACTATTTTTAGAGACATTAGTGCATTGTGCATTCAAAATAGAAATTTTAACATTACTTTAAAGTACTTTTATTGAATGTGTAAAAGTGCAAGAGGGAAGCTACTTTAATTTCCTCTTTATACATGAAGTATGATCAAGTTTTCTTCTTTATGTAAGGAGAAATTTGATTTAGAGCATTTAAATAATAAAATATAATTGGTCTACAATAAATATTTTAGAACAAAAATAGGACTATCAGCTCCTAAAACAACTGCTTTTACATGTTAAGAGACCAAACATGAAAAGTATAATGTAAATCAAATAACACTTAATTTTATCCTAGCTACAGAGAGTATGATATCTAATTTGTAGGAACTTAAACATAACAGAGAAAATCTCAGCATTAAAATAACTTGTATATATGCACACTCCTTTTTTTTTTTTATTTAGAGTGAGTAGATCTTTGGTCAAAATATAGTTGACCTTCTTTATTATGGCTTAACCATCTTTATATTAGAGGACACTGTGTTTCACCTCATTAATTAGTTCTATCTATATGATTAATATTATTTGTTTTAGCTTTTAATACACTTTTTATATAATGACCTTAGAGGATGCTAACTAAATATGGTAGGCTGTAACTTGGAATCCTGTTATTTTTTTTTAATAATATGGGATCCTTATTTCTTTTATCATGTGTGTTTCTGGGGTGCAGTTTGAAGCTAATAGCAGCCATATGCTCATATGAATTAACTTGTGGCATGTAAAATATGTATCTACACATGACACATAGAAAGTAGTACAAACTTTATGCTTGGAAATTGGCACATTCCGTGTGTAACAGAGAGCTATGTATGTAGTGTGAGATTAACTTGATGCAGCATGGCCATGGGGCCAGGTAGAAGGGATGAGATTCATATTTCTGACTTCTAGGGCATAATACATTGGATCTATTTGAGATAGTTACTTTAGAATGAGGTGAGTTAAACCTTGGAAATGTAAATGTGTGGGTGACAAATGAGCCTAGGGTGACTAGTTGTGATGCAGACATTTGTAGCACAGACAATGACATCTAGTCAGATGGATTTTTGGTCTTTGGCTGGATCAGTGGTTTGGATTTAATTTGAGGGGTGAATTCCTAGTGATGCTTCTTAAGCTTACTTTTCAAGTAAGGCTAGATTTTCAGAAGAGGAGAAAAAAACTTAAAAAAATCAGAAAGTGTGTCCAGCTTGCCAATAAGGAGTTACTAATTTGATTGGAACAGAGTTTCTTGCATGTCTATATATTTGCATATTGCATGGGGGTTTTTTGAATACCTTAGAAGGATATTTTGTTTGTTAGAAGAAATATTCATTGTTGAATGAATATTTCCCTTTCTTCTGTTGATAGGGATTGACTTTCTTTGCCTGCTTGTTTTTAATCTCTGTAATGGCCCTATCCATTGATGCCCACTTCCTGACTAGGTCATTGTGTTTTATGTACTGCTCATGATTTCCAAGGATTAGATCTCTTGTTGGGGAAGTACTGTAAAGGATTACTTGGAAGTCTACTGTTTGGCTTCCTCTCAGTTAACTTCTGCTGTAATTATACATGTAGAAAACAGGACACTAAAAATCAAACCAATTCAGTCTTATTGTCAGTTGATCTCTTTCTTCATTTTATGCTTGCAGTTGTCACTATTCTCGTGATGGGAACAGCAAAGTAGGTACAATGAAAAATTGCAGTAGTAAAAAGTATAAAGCAAGTTGAATTAACTTCAAGTGGTCCAAAAGATAAATAAGTTTAAGGTATTCACAGAGAGAGAAAACATCTTATGTAAACATCATGGATTCTTTTCTTCGGAAGAAAGATGTCCAAGATTTAAGATAATAGTGCAGTTAATGACTATACAATACATTCAAACTCCTGAATTTTGATTGGGATTAGAAGTGGATCTGTACGAACAAGGTGAGAAAAATGTCATGTACATGAGTGTGAAGTTAGAAAGATCTTTAGCAAGCCAGATAGTATGCAGATAAGGAAATAGAAATAAAATTTTATAGCATTCAGTCAGTTTGATAACACACATATAGAGGTGACTGAGGAAGTTAGGAAATAACTATTAGTCCAGTTACTTTTGCGATTCCTGAGTCTAAGTGTTCATTTAGAGCATTATAGTGTCTTTGACTAAAGCGGAATGAAAAAGTAAAACTGCAAAAATAAAGTATTCTATTTGCAGAAAATACGAAAGATATTCAAGTAACTAATTTCTTACACTTATTCCGCTAAAGCAATGTCAAATTAGATGTGACATTTTACAAGAAAGATATTCCTGGAATACATCTCACATGAGTTCAGAATAAGTCAGCAAGGAACTGAAGAAAGAAATCTGTGTTTTGATCACTTTTAAAAGCGATTTTTAGAATTCTACCACCAAAAAGGCTTGGAAGACAGGTGTCTTCCCACAAAGGTTGAAAATAATATAAACTACTCCCTGTTACGACCCACCCCAAAAGGTGAGGGTAACGCAGGTTCTTGTTAATAGATTCCTTGGGGCAGATTAGAGTGAAACAGCACTGAATGTCGTATGAAATGACACAAATCCATGTTCGTAAATATACACTTGGAGGGTTTGTTTTAGAACAGTTTGGTTGCAATCGGGAGCACATATGTAGCCATTTAGGTTATTATGATACATAGTAGTATAGCAATATAAAAACGTAAAAAAAAAAGATGGAAAGGAATAGAAAGATATCACCACCCATGGGCCTCAAAACAAGGCTTGATTGTTGCAATTTCTATATCTATTGGCTGAAGTGATTGCAGCTGTCTTATCTGTCAGGAATAGGAAAAGCCCACTAAACACCAAAGTTCCACAGTTATATATGCTCAGGTTCAGGTGGGAATGCCCAGGTTCCTCTCCTGAGGTGGGGAGTTTCACACTGGATGGTATAAGGCTGTGGACCACAGAACCACTTCAGGAGTCTTTCATGATCCATGACACCTCCCAAGATGCCACAGCTGCCTTTCCTGTCTGCACAGTTGAGTCAATTATGGCCTATCAGAAGGGGTGAGCACCTTCAGAGTGTCTGTGAATGTCCCAGTACTTTCCCAGAGGGGAGTTTTCATGCCTGAGCCATTATGAAAAGGGCATAGACATGATAAAAAGCACTAGCCCACTGGCAAATTGGCAAGATTTGCATCTTACCAGCCTCCTTCCTTATCTTTTTCAGCACCCAGCTGTAGCATCCAGTGATGAGTGTGTGCTGTCTGGGCCTGGGTGGTCAAGTGGGCCACTGTTTGGGTCATTAACCAGTCTAGTCTCTCACACTCCTGATTAAAAGATGATGCTGATGCTGCTGACACTGCTGCTGCTGCTGCTGCTGCCGATGATGATGATTATTATTATTGTCACAACTGTATAAAACAGTTTGTGCCATTTATACTTTCCCTAGCATGGAGTTAGGCTGTGCAGGGACACTGTGGATGCCCTATACCTGGGAGTGTTCAAGGCCAGGCTGGATGGGGCTCTGAGCAACCTCCCCTAGTAGACAGTGCCCCTGTCTGTGGTAGGTGGGTTGAAACTAGATGGCCTTTAAACATCTCTTCCAACCTAAACAATTCTATAAGTTACCTAAACTATGAAAAGTATGACCTTGAAAATAAATTACTTTATCCCCTGCATTTCAATGACTTGAAGCACAAGCATCCTTGAAGAAGTTTGTTCAATACTGAAGAGGAGCAAGACAACTGAATAGTTTAAAAAATTATATACCTTTAGAGCAAGACTTAATTGCATGTCCAGAGCTCATTCCGTGACTAAAATTAAAGGATGACTGAACCCGAGAGATGAGTCTTGTGGCAAAGTAAACTAGAACATTACTATGTTGATGCAACATAGTAATGTTGCATCATTACTGATGCAACAAAAAGCTGAGACTAAATACCTGTCGGAGAGAAATAGCCAGGAGGTGAAGATTGTGCATGCAAATCTGGTTTGGTTATTGCAAGAACATCTATTCAAACTTTGTCAGAAATGGTCAACAATTTTGTTATTAGGGAACAAGAATGGCAAAGAATAAAGGATATTTGTGGGAAAACTGTGGTGACAGAGGTGGTGACAACTTAGAAGATACCACTTACTTTTCTGTCCTCTTAGGAGAAGAAGGATTATTCCTACATATATTACCTGAAATGTTTTCAATAGTGATACAATAGCTAAATTTCATCAGCTTTGTGTTTTGATATATTTTGAGGAAGGCTTTTGGTAATGAAGCAATTTTCAAACAGTGAAAACATGCCACTGAAGCAGAAATAAAATAGGCAAGAAAAGAAATTAATATTGTATAACTATGTGACCTTGTATATGGTATGATATAGGAAATAAAAATATGATATAGGGAATAAAGTATTTCTGGTCTTCTGAATACCATTACTGATGTATTAAGATAATTCTTTAAAAAAAGTTACTTAAAAGTAACTTTCAGAATAAGATTTTGCAGTATTTGCCTGTTTGAGAAATTTAGAAAAAAATTGATAAATACATAAAGACTCTCCTCTTTTACTTGAAGAGACCAAGACAATGTGATTTTGTGAATGATATGTAGTATTCTGGAACAAAACTGGAGTGATTTCAATTCTAGAGATAACCTCAATCTCATGTGTTAAAATCTCTGATACTGAAGTCTTTTACCTGTTTTTTACAGCATAAAATAAAATACACAGTGTCACAGGAACAAGTCTGTTATTTATGAAATGGACTTGATATTGAGGGTCTGTAACTTGTCACTGGAATAAGAGTACAAGAAAGGGTGTTAGAGTTCCCTAGAGTGAAAATTTCTTTGTGTTAGGAACATTATTGGAGGAGGTAAATGCCAGATTCTTAAATGTTTAGGATTCATGATTTGGATCAAATTGTGAAGAGCACCAAGATAAGGAATACTTCAAATTTGGCCCCTAAGAGTTTGTTGCCCATTGCTTAGTAAAGCCTCTGGTTCTGGTACCTGGGAGTCTTAACCATTCTGAAACTTTGGTCAACCGTATGCTAAATTACTGCATATTACCTAAATTGTTTACACTACTTTTTACCTGTGAGTATCTGTAGAAAGAAATAAGGAAGCAAAACATGGAGGAAAAAAATAGGCAAGTTTTAGGAAAAATACTGGGCAGTGGACAGAATCCTAGGTGGTTTCTGTTACCAGGATTGTAAGTCAGTAAGTTCTGTTTCTTTGCTGTTTCATGTAGAGTAACTGTATGAAAGTGGCATGCTGTAGAAGTGACAAAATAGCTCTGATCTGCATTATTTAATGAACACCATTTTGAACATTTCCTTTTTTGAAAAATTTTAAATGTAGTCTAAAGTTAAGTTAATATTTTGCCACAAACAAAATTAATCTTTTCTACACAAAATCTCTGTTAAGGAAGACATATTGAAATTCCAGCACCATTAGTTTATTACTATGACTGTTTTAGAGCTACAGAGTGTTTCAATTTATTATTAGTAGCATTGCCATTTATTATTGCAGTGAATTTGTTAAACACAAAAAATTGCAATAGACTAGATTGCTGATTGTGGAGCTATGAAACAAGGATATAAAACAATAGTTAAGGTACTAAATTGGTTTATTTTGCATTTCTGTTTAGTTCAATCCCATGTTTTATTGGAATTAAAGGGTATTTTACAAATGAATTGATAAAGCCAAGATATATAGTTTTCTCATGGATTTTGTCTATGTCATATTATGTGAGAATAAAACTCATTATCTGTTTTGTTTGTACAGTAATTATATTTCGTTGTCCTGTGCATTCCTTTTGCTCGCTCCATCTCATAATACGTGCTGTAAAAGCACACATAAATAAATAGGATAAACAAATTAAGCTGTTTAAATAAATTAATTTACTCTGCAGCTCTGTATTCAAATCTTATGTGCTCACTGGATTTCATTTTAATGAAACCCTTCTAAGAACAATACATTGTATGCCAAATAGTGAAATTATATTTTAAATGAATGATTAAATATACCGTGTTCTAATTTATATCAGTCTGTACACTGTGCATGCTTAAATCCTCCTAAATCTAAAGAAATAAATCTTCTACATTCTGAAAACATCTGCATTATAATCCTCCTCTTGAATACCCAGTTCATGGACTTATAAACACAATCAAAGTCATAATAAGCAGTTAAGCTATCCTCATCAAGGTTTTTGACTTAAAAACCTAAGGCTGTTAAAGTGGAATCCACTTAAATGTCTTGAAACATTGCTCTAAAAAAATCTCCTCCCACTCCATCAGTATGCCCATTGAATCCCTTTGCAATCAGAATCTTAAGTTCAGCAGATATTTTTTTATGAAACTTACCTTGAGCAAATCTATTGATTACTCTAGTTGAGGATGTTGCAAAATTTCTTAGGAATTCAGAGAAGTAAATATTTATCTAGTTACTGTGCATAATAAAAAAATGACGGCTCGAAAAGAACTTTTCTGTGTGCAGAACGTACTGCTTTATTCAAGCAAATGCATTTGCAACAGCGAGTTTTCTTTTGTGTTATTAAACACATACTAATTTTATTTTTTCATTACCAAAAGCTTTTAGTGAGCTGAATGTCTGCAGTTGTTTGTTGATTGGTGGTTTGGGCTCATTGTGTTTTTCATTATAAGTCAGTTTTTCAGTTATCAAAACAAAAACATGTTAGTTTAATATCTTCAATCCTTCCAATAGATTTCCCTTATAGGATTTATTTATTTTTATCACTACTTTTCCAAAACAGCCTCACTCTCGCATACTTTAGCAATGAGTCTTGAGAACTTTCAGCAGTAAAAAGGAAACTGCAGGGAAAGACAGTGAATTTTCTAGAAAGAACCGTTCTGCACTCTGATTATTGTTTGTGTTGAACTTCTGGGTAAATATCAGATATATCTGTCTGCTACACCCTAACAATTCTCACATAGCAGATATGCAATCCAAACCATCGCAGTCCTTACATTCTGGTTTTCAAACACAAGGAAGTTCTTGAAGTGTATCATAGCTCCTCTTGGCTACCCTGCCAGGCCTTTCCCTGGATAGAAAAATATGAATGGTGGTTTTCCCCATTTTGAAGTGATATGGCCACATTGATCCAAAAAGTGTGATTCATTCCAAGTTTGTGTTCCATGGTAAAAATAGACATTTGGACTTAACATCAGTCATGTTGCTGGTATAGGTACTATAAGGAGGTTATATTTTCTTTATGATCCATAACAGTTCCATAAAATCTTGTTGCTCAAGAAGCCTCTTTGAAATTAAAATGTGAAGTAAAAGTCAACATGAGATAAAACAACAGTACCAGATCTTTATTTATTTACAGAAATACATAATTCCTCCTCCCATAAGGTTAACATCTGTAAGCCAAAATGTATGCTTCCAATTCAACTGCATGATGATATGAGTAAAGAAAATAAAACAAACAAATAAAATATTAAAAATAAAAAAGGAAAAAGAAACAAACAAAAAAGCCAAACCAAAACAACAACAACAAAAGCTTAACAAACTTCTTATTTTTTAAGTAGTCCAGAAGGCAGTTAAAAGCCTAATAGGATGAGCAGTGGTCACATTGAATGCTGAAATGTAAGGTCTAGTGTCCTCAAGTTGCCAAGTTTCCATTGAGAATGCTCTGCAAATCCTGGAAACGTCAATAGAGGAATTAATAGGTTGTAATTTAGGAGGGAGATTCAGTTCAGGAAAGTGATTTTTGGAAACAGAGGCTGGGTTTAACGTTGCCATTTTTTCGCAATGACTTTTTGTGTGGTCCAGGAACGTGTTCCAGACAGCCCTTCTCCTGCTCCTTCTCTTGAAGAGGGCCGAAGACCCGGCAGCCATCCATCCTCTCATCGAAGCAGCAGCGTGTCCAGTTCTCCTGCGCGGACCGAGAGCTCTTCAGACAGAATCCGTAGGTCCCATTCTTCTCCTTCTCACCACTTTAAAACTGAATAGGTGCAGCTTGTTTTTCTGGTCAAAATGCCCTCGCCTTAAATAGACCTCTTAGGTCTCATGCTCAGAAGTTCAGCTGCAATAACTATCTCCCAACATTATGTTCCCCAGTTTACAGTATCATAATATCTGATGCTATATTAACAGGTACTGATATAAACTGCCATCATGTCATATTAAACATAAAGATATGAGCAATGAAATACAGAATTGCAGGCAGGAAGCAATTTGCTAGATTAGTTTTAGAACTGAACATATAGTGTAAACATTTTTAAAAGAAATTGAATTTTATTTAATCTGGTTACTCAGTTTTGATTTCTAAATTGAATCTGACTTCATAAGCAATATTTTACATGGTAGAATTGCTTGGTAAAGAGAAGAATCGGGTTAAATAAATTAAAAATGTGCATACGTTATAAATTTTTTAAATACAAAATTTTGTAATGGTGAGAAATATGATAGAAAGAATATTATCACCTCATAGCTCACAGGGGACAGAGTGAAATTAAACTGTGGTGTCCCAGAGTGATGCCATTCTTATCAAAGTTCCATATACAGGATGTAAATTACATGGCAAAGACTCTGAATTCTGTGATATTCCAGTGCAGCAATGGAAATTAAGGTTTTAAATGCATGCTATTTTATGAATATGTACTTAGATTCATATAACACTTGTCCATTCCCTTTAATACTGCTCTGTTGCAGGTTTTTGTGTGTTTAAATTCTCTTTCCACAGTGGAATTTGTCAGTAGGTGAAACTGGAGGGTTTGGCACACACATAGAAGGCCATGAAATAGCTGTATGAAATAGGTGGCCATATTGATTAGATGCAACACGTGTCCTTTAGGCTGCTTCTTTTCAGGCTCTCCATAGACTCAGGAAGCTGACTCTTCATTGACCTTCAGATGAGAGATCTTTCATTAGTGTGTGATGAAAAATGACTTACCAAAGAAAAGAAATGAGGCCCGACTATGACAAGCTGAAAATTCTGTTTTCTTATCACTTGGACAATTCAGAGAGCAGATTAAATTGGCATCCCATATACTGTGACCTATCTATTTCCCCAGGCTTGACCCACAAGCCTTTCATTATATTTTCTTTCCATTGTCCAGTTGAGAAGGGGGAGTGATGGAGTGGCTTTGGTGGCCACGTGGTGTCCAGCCAGGATCAACCCACTGCAGACTTCATAAGTGAAGATCTGAAAAAACCCCTCACAAATGTGGAATTAATTTTTTTTTCTTAATTGATTGAATAGTATATTTGCTTACAACTGATGAAGCCCTTTTCCATTGTTCTCTTAAAAAAAAAACCAAAACAACAAAACATCACAAATCCCAAAAATCTAAATTGAGAGATATTTATTGTCTTTGCTAAGGAATTGCTCTTTTTTTTTAATGAAAAAGGAAATTGTATTGTTCAGCTTACTCTATAATTTACAGAGAAAAGTGGGACCTTTGCACATTTTTTTCTTCCATGTGAACATAACGGAGTTCCTTAAGTAGTGGATCACTTCTATAACTTATTTATAACATAATTCTTTTCTGTCCTATCTGATTTGTTAACATCACACCTGATTCTTAAGTACATCTTTTGTGGTGCCAGTCAGAATAAGATGACTACTACGGGAATATGGATTCCTTATTAAAAAAAAAATTACTAAAAATGGCATAAATCTCTTGACAAATTTTTTCAGAATAAAAGCATAGAAATATAAACTACTAATATGAGTTTCTGGGGTGTGTTTGAGACTCATGAAGGTCTGTGAAAGCTGTTGGACAGGGCTTTTCCACCTGTCTGATGAGCAAATAAGCAATTCTATTGTTACACAGAATATATGGAAAAACAGTGTTTATCACCTGAAAGGTTACAATGCTTCATTTAAAGACATTATTAGGGACTACATATTAGGAATGTTGGTACTCAGGCATTTTTGTACAATGAACTAAAAATTTTAAAATTCTTCTTAAATAAACAAGAACATATTTGCAAATCTCCTATCCAAAGTTAATGAACTTTCTTTTTTAAATTAATTGTTTTAAACTAGAAGTAACAGGAAGAAACTTTTCCTTTATGTGGATCCTGATAGCACTAATTAAGCAACTTTGTGATTGTTAGAATTCTTGTATAATTAAGAGGAAGACTATGTAAAATAAGTAAAAAAGAGTATTGTTAATATGACAGCTGATTTCTCTCTGCCTGTGCTTGTGTCTAGCAGCTGTCCATCAGAACGGGCTCTCTATGAACCAAATGCTGATGGGTTTGTCACCTAATGTCCTGCCTGGACCTAAGGAGGGTGATCTGGCTGGTCATGATGTGGGACATGAGACAAAAAGGATACACATTGAGAAAGGTAACATGCATATTGTAATTCTACTGCTTCAGTGTAAAACAAGTGTTGTCTTGGCAGCTAAATATTACTATAATTGTGATTTTTCATTTCTTAATTGAGATTTTTGTTTTGTTGATTTGTTTTTTCTTCAGTTTCACAAATCAAATTGTAACAGGATAATAATTTTCATTACTGCTCTATTTTGTCATCTCCAATATTAATGAATATGAGGGAGAAATTTCATAAATATTGCAAAGTAGGATGATTGAAAAACTGTTTCACATTATTATTGTGACTCTGACCCTTCTGCAACACTGTTTTGGTATTAAGTTTCTGTCTCCGTCCAGTTGACTTTAATGACCTACTTCCCAGAGGGACTGAGCACTGTGAAAATTAGTCCATGTGTGCAAAAATGAAAAAGGCTAATACCAAGCCATTAAATTAGGGAATTGCATAAAATGAGGCTGGTATACATTATATAATGGGATTTAAATTTAATTGAGTATATGACCAAAGTGTTTGATCTAGGTGAATAGTCCACATGCACTTATGCTGATTATGACACCATTTCATCTCTGCTGGTATTCAAAGTCAAGTTCCTGTTCAGGGCTCTTACAGGGGATTTTGGTGGGGTGGTGGTGGAATTTTGAAAGGTGCATTTTATGTTTTATTTGCTTTGTATATATGAATTTTAGGTCTTATAGACTGGAAACATTTTTTAAAGAGAGGCTTAAAAAGCAATGCATGCTTTGAAAAAAAATTTCTTCAAGCTTATCAGAAAAGTCAGTTCTTTGAGCACAACAAGAGAAAGAGTAAAAGGTGCAATAACCAGATGTTGAAACAGAGCTGGAGAAACTGCTGTAACTATGAAGATTTCAGAATAAGACATTTTGTGACATATTTTATTAGCTGTAAGATTATACCTCCTCTGTCTTGTGTTTGAACCCTGAGATATGAAAAGGAATTAAAACCTGGACAATTCTATTCTGGACAGGTGGTGTTTTTAATAAGATTACCAGAAAAATTAATGGAAACAACATTTCTTTTATATAAACCATTTAGTTTGGTTCATTGCACACACAACCTGTTTTTGCTTACACTATGCCCTCACTCAGCCTCTGCAAATTGTATCCCTGCTGTGAAGTATGATGTGATCAAATAGGTTTGTTTTGAATTTCCATAAATGATTTTATTTCAGCCTTTGAAGTTACTTGTTTAACTATAATCTGACTGGTAAGTTCTGCAAAGAGAAATACATATTAAGAATGGCAATACTTTTGCATGTCATTCAGTTTTTTTAAAGAGTTTTTTTTTATTATGCTATCCCAAATGTATTTTCCCAGTCTTTACAAGATCTGTTCTCAGTAAAACTGCTGATAATTCTCTTTTTTCCTCAGTCCTGTTTAGGTCAAACCTCCTTTTTTTTTTGTTCTTTTTCCCCCACTCTGTTCCAGCCTACTGAAGTAATGGTAAATATTCATGGGCTATCTAGATTGATAGGGGTTACTAAATTAAAAATTGTTTTCTGTCATGACTACATTTATCATGTCTCTCATATCAATCTTGTAACTTTAATACTAATCTAATCTGTATTAAAACAAGTGATTTGACTTACAGATATTTGTGGAGATAGTAATTATCTAGTTTTGTCACTGTGAGCTTACAATCAGATTTTGAAACTGTTTTACTCCTGCAAATCAGTCAGACTGTGACCATATTTAAAAATGCAAACACATGTGCAGGTGGTGGCACTTTTATTGTTAAAACACCATCACCTTCATCAGCTGAGAAAGAAGGAAAATGGAATGGAATGGAATGGAAAGGGAAAGGGAAAGGGAAGGAAAGGGAAGGAAAGGGAAGGAAAGGGAAGGAAAGGAAAGGAAAGGGAAGGAAAGGAAAGGAAAGGAAAGGAAAGGAAAGGAAAGGAAAGGAAAGGAAAGGAAAGGAAAGGAAAGGAAAGGAAAGGAAAGGAAAGGAAAGGAAAGGAAAGGAATGGAATGGAAAGGAAAGGAAAGGAAAGGAAAGGAAAGGAAAGGAAAGGAAAGGAAAGGAAAGGAAAGGAAAAAGGAAAAGAAGGAAGAAGAAGGAAGAAGAAGGAAGAAGAAGGAAGAAGTCCTAAATAAGTATCATGAAGCATTTAAAAATTAATGTGTTTTTTTCTAAGCCTTTTGTTGGCAGAAATCTACTAGCTGCAACGAAAATGTCTTTTAATCGAACCTGGGAGAACCTAGAAAATCCTTACTAGTAAAGAAGGCCCTGTCTTTTTTTGTCTCCTCTTCCATTAAAAAAATGAAAAGATGAAAAATCTCTGAAGTTATCTGAGATCAGGGAGAGTATATTTACAGTCAACAGATAATTTAAAGGGAACAAAGGGAACAAAGTAATAACAGAGACAACTGATCAACATACCAAATTCTGAATGTCAGAGGGGTGAATCATTTGTTTCACCTGATCTATGAGCTGGATAAAGGAGAGAAAATGCCATTTACCTGTTAGAAACATAGTACAAAGGAGCTAATTTACCCAGTCCACACAGCATGGTATAATACATTTAGAAACAGTTCATTGGCATTGGCAAACTGAATATATCTTTCAAAGATCATACGTATTTCTATTCAAAATCCAGCAAGAATTATTATTAATGACAAAAACTAGTTTATTTTATTAGAGTGGTTTAAGCTACCAGTAAAGCTCTTGTGTAGTTTTGTGGGGGGTTTTTTTTGTTTGTTTTTTTGTTGTTGTGGGTTTTTTTTTGTTTGCTTGTTTGTTTGTTTTTTTGAGGTTTTTTGTGGATTTTTTGTTTGGTTTTTTTTTGGGTTTTGGAGGTTTTTTTATTTTTTTATTATTTGCCTTTAGCCTGTCTTCAAAATATATTTTCAGGTTCTGGTGAAAATGCGGAGCTCTGAGGGACATTACCTTCCATTAAGTCAGGTTATTATTATGACACCAACAATCAAATGAAGTTCTATGGATCTGTCTGTTAAAACTGGAAAGTTCATGTCAGGCTCTGGATCATTATTTGTTGCAGGAAAACTGGAAGAGTTTCTGTTGTCAATGGCCATATATAAACCATGGGTGTTGGGGACATTTTCCAGCTGCTTAATCCAGGTGTGCAGCTTGGCTGCATCCTAGCTTCGTGCTGGGTCAAGACCCAATGTACAGGTCTGAAGTTCCACTCATTCCCTGAGTTCCATAAGAAGGATACTTAGGTTTGTTAAGGTTATGCTGTGGTCCAGTGAGGTTCCTATTCTGGACTAGGGAGGACAGCAGAGCATTTCTGCCTCACAGTTCATACACAAGTCAAGATGTCATCATCTGTATCACAAGAGATCAATTACCCTGGATTTCCAAAGGGTTTTTGCTTATTAGAAGACAGCAGCATTTCCAATTTTATTGAAAGCAGGCTGTAGAGCTGCAAATGGTCCTGGAAAGAATGAGGTAAGTTCAAGTACACAATGTTAGTTCAAGTGCTTGACAGCCGAAACCAAGCATCTAATTTTGTAATCTATAATTATGGACTCTTTGATGATGCTCATTTGGTTTTATTGAGTCAGATTTAACAAGAAGGGCTTGTGTGAAGTATGGGATTCGTATTAGAAAAGATCCATTCCGTTTTCTATGTTAAGAGAAGATTTTAAGTCTTGCCAAGCTTCTGTGACACAAAGAGTCTAGTCCCTCAGTTTTGATGAGGTACATTTCATCACTTATCCTGTTCAGCTTACATATGACATCCTGCAGACCTTCCAGTCTGAAGCTTTGAAAAGCAGATTTTTGGTGTTTTTTATGGAGCTGGATACCCGTTAAGCTCTTCAGTAATGTTATCTGTTAAGCATGGGTAGGAAGGAAGAACTAGTGGAGAACATAAAAGACTAGACTGCTGAATCGTGATCCTCTTTTTGCTCATTGATCTGAAGCGTTTCAAAAAAAGAGAGTTCGAAATAACCAATGGCCTAAAAGTCAAACACACCATACTTGGAGATGTGGAGCACATTTCCTGAGCAGTATCCTTAATCACTGTGCTTTTTGTAAAAGAGGGAAGTATATTTTAACATCATCCCTTTACCCTTATGACCTGGACTCAGGTTGTATTGGGTTTGCAAGATGTAATTTATAGCTCAATCCTACTGACAGTGTTTATCTACTTAGTAGCTCCAGGTAGCTGCATACAAATTTTTTGGGTGATGTTGGAGGCAGTGGCTGTTCATAGAACCCCCTAATTGTACCTGCCTAGCAATACCTACTCTGTACATTACAAAGGAATGTAAGACCCAGCTCACTTCAGACCAAGATTCCCTTATGGGGGACAACCACTGAAGAGCTAGTTGCTTTAGCACCAAATTTAGATGCTTAAGTGTTTTATTGGATCTGGCCTTAGGGCATCAGATTAGAATTTTCTGTCTCCATCAATTTGCTTTTTTTTTAGATAGACACCAACAGCAAATGAAGCCTGAATGTCATGCTTGCATTTTCAATTGAATATGTTATTTGAGGTGTTATGGGAAGGACACTCTCTTGCTGAAAATATGCATGCTGTTTTCTATGGCAAAATATAGAATACTCACCATGCTCACAAAACAAGTTAAAGTATTTCTTTCAGAAGAGCTTTAAACTATGATATTAATGGAAATTCCACAAGTAATTTTCAGGTAATCAACAATAACTACTTCTTGACAGCAGCAATTAAGGTATAATTTTATCAAATCCATGTATTATAAAAAGTCCCTGGTTTTGTCTTTCTTTTTATTTTATGTACCCCTGTAGAGACAACATCAGACTTAGACCTTTGGCTAATATTTTATAAAAGAGAATAATAAAATTTCAAAGTATCATCAGTTAAAAATGGAAAATAATTTAAATGTTCCGAAGTTAGAATTGGATTTTCCTGTTAGCATTCATGCATCAAAAAGGGAACTAATGATAAGTATGCCATCCTATATAGTTAGATATTCATTCTGTGTTATCAGCAGTAAATCCTCTTAAAAGGCATGCACAATGTAAATGTAGCATGCTTATTCACCTTAAATACAGAAACACATATGAATATGTTTTTATAAATACGAAAGACTCGAAGGAAGTTTTAGTATCAACACAATTCTCTTCAACCTGAGCTGTTCTCTAGCAAAGTCCGCAAGCAAGTGATCAAGAACTTTGCTTAAATTCTGTTTCTGGTCTGTTACAATTTTCGTTAGTTTTCTGAGAAAGTCCTTTTTTAAGGAGAGTACTTACCAGTTGATGTACAGAGTAATTTTCATTGGCAGTTCTGCTGCCCAGCTGCTTGTGTAAACATATTTTATCTGTTCATTTTTGTATGGATACAAGCACACAGAGGGACAATTATACAATATATTTATTTGACTGAATATTGTATTTTAATGTAACAAGAAGAATATTATTATACTTTGATGGGTTTCTACATGGCAATACATTTACAGTTAACACATTTTAAGTCTACATTCTCAATTCACATCTTAAATCTTATCTACTAAATCTTAATAGATTAGTGTTTAAATCCTTAAGATACTGAGTTCACGCTTTCTACATCATGTAGGACTTCTCATACCCTTAAAAGATAATAGTCAAATTTTTGACTTATGACAGATAATATAATAAAGATCTGCTAAATTAAAGTTTTAATAAAGCCACTATCACCAAGATAACCTTTCTACACTTTGGTTGTTGGTGTATCTTTTCACTCAGCCTGAGACACTCAGGAATTTTAAAAGTACATTAAAAGTTATTACAGTTAATGGATTATAAAGGTGAAAAATAAAATCAGAAGTTTTTTCTTAATGGGTTGTTTTTTGCTAAGTAGCTGGAAAACATCTATTTTTGTTACATAGAAAACATAGAAGCCTTTCATATTATTGAATAGGGTATGAATAGTATGTGTAGGCAGGAAGGAATGCAAAGGTAATACAAACTTCTGAAAGCTTTTTTTTCCGGGCAAATAATTGGATAAAATTATTTCTATAGACCCTTATCAAGCCATCCTCCAATGACATTCCTCTGCAGACTTGTTTGCTACAAGGGGCCTTTATTCTGCTATTTTTCTATTAGTAGTAGTTTTGGCACATTTTATGAGAGATTTGCTGTGCAGTTTTCACTTGATGGATATGTGCACAACACTTCTGACATTCCCGGCTAACTAGGCTCAATGCAGCCCAATTGCACGTATGCAGTCTGCCTATTTATTGTACATTTACAGTGACTCACAGGAGTCTTAGACATATCTGATTTTCTGAATAGGCTCATATGAATTACATGTGCACAGAATCTGATATATTTTCAATCTATTGAAACATCTCTACATGTGCAGTTCTTATGTGTCTTGTGCCCTAAATGGTTCTGAAAGGTGCTTTATTCTTTTGTTTCTTTTTTCCCCCCCCAACTTTCTTTTCAATGGTCATTATGTATCCTTCATGCAATACACCTTAGAATGGTCTTTAGTTTTTTTATGGTCTTTATATAGTGGAGAGGAGCTATAAACCCCTTTGAAATAATTTGCGTGCTCCTTTTGATTTTTAGAAATGAATTCTTAAATGAAAGATATAATGGGTATTGATAAGATGTTAGAAAGAACCTTTTTATCATGCTACCACATTGAAGTTTTCAAATCATCAGTTCTCTTAGTGTTTACTTCTAGGAGAACTATGTTACAGGGAATGAAGTTAAAGAAGTTATGGCATCCTACTATGAGAGGATATGTTGCATAGCACCGTGAGGGTGATCAAATATGGTTCTGTTTCTCTCAAGTAGTTATTTCTAGTTTTACTTCTTGCAGGAGAACAAAAGGATACATGATATATATATCTAGCTGCTCTAGAACTGAATTCTGAAGACATTAAGAAGCACATAATTGTTTTGTAGAATTTAAAGGGAGCATAGAGTCATACATGTTCTTCCTGAAAACTCACATAAGTGATTGCCCTGGCTTAATGGAAATTTACGTATTAGGTTTTATTTGTACCACTTTATTCTAATGGTTGCTGTTACAGAACAGAGAGCTCACAGCAAAATTTTAAGAATGTCTTCCACTTGCGACTACTTGAAGGCACTGCTTTGAAAGTGTTAATAACCTGCTGTGCAGTTGGTTTTAAGTTTTATCTAAGTTGTTCAAAATACTCCAAAAAAACAATTTTGAAAAGCCTTAACCTAGTATTGCAGCACAGACGTAGATATTATTTCCTCGTAAATAATATGGCCAATTTTATATAACTAATAATATTTCTTTCCCTTAAAAAAAAAAATCAACTGCCTTTTTTGTTACAGTATCTTCACATAATCTTTTTCAAATTTTTGTTCTGAGAAAGTATTACAGTATTACAATGAGTATTTTGCAGAATCTGCTATCTTTGCATGCAATCTATGGTCAGAATGCGTTCTCAGAGATACTTCTTTCCCTTAGTGCAGATAATTTGGGTTTGTGTCCTTGGAGATGTATCAGATTCTCACAATTCAACCAGAAGCAGTTTCAATTTGTTCCTACCATTCAACTTGAATTTGTTGGAAAAGCTTCTCCACTTTGATATGGTATCTAATATCTGGATAGTTTGCGTCAATTTTCCTTTCTGCTGCTTAGGAAGCTACTTTGAAAACAAAAAGTCC
>VXBC01004470.1:555501-593001 GCA_013399945.1 Ploceus nigricollis | reverse complement strand
TAAGAAGCAAGTAGTGTGGGCAGACTTAATCCTTCAGTCTCTTTGTACGGCTGTAAATGGCCATGGGACATGTGAGCGTGGCTGCAGGTGTAACATGGTGGATAGTCCATTGTTTTGGAAAGACTGAAGTCCAGTCCCTGGGGTACGGGATATTTTGGTGTCCGTAGGTAATGAACAGTGGTTTGAATTTAAGACTCCACATGCTTTGCAGGGTGTCCAGACAAGCAAGCAGTAGGTACATGTTCATTTTTATATTGCTTTGTTCTTGGTAGGAAAAACCAATAAGGGAATGGGTTTTATCTAAAAGTTTTTCAGCCTGGAGAAGAAATGGCTCCATGGAGACTTTGTTGTGGTCTTTCAGTGCTTATACAGAGATTAAAAGAAAGAAAGAGACTTTTTACCAAGGGCTAAGACTTTTACCTACAGGACAGGGATCAGTGATTTCAAAGAGGTTTAAATTGACCATAAGGAAGAAATTTCTTATTACGAGGATGGTGAGACACTGGGACAGGTTGTTCAGAGAAGTTGTGGGTGCCTTATTCCTGAAAGTATTCAAGACCAGGTTGGATGGGGCTTTGAGCGATCTGGTCTAGTGAAAGGTGTTCCTGCCCTTGGCAGGGGGTTGGAACTACATGATCTTTAAGTATCCCTCATAACCCAAACCATTCTATGGTTCTGTGGACTTCTGTTTAATCATTTAAAAGAAGAATATAAGTATCTCTCTGCTAGAGAGTGATCAGGACTCCCAGAAATATTTGTTCAGTGTCCAGGAAAGCTTCAGTTGTATTCCTGCCCGAAGTGTGGTGCTGCTGTTCACAGCAAGGGTGGAGTTAAGATCCAAATCTTTTATGCCATTTTACGTCTTTTCTCAATTTACAAAATTTTGACTTTAGGCACATAATGTTAAGGACAGACTGCCTAGCATCAAGTGGCAATTCCACTTCAGTGAGCAGTGACTGTGTTAAGTTTCATGTCAGTTTTGAGTACAGTGTCATTGTAAAACCTAAGTTCCTTTTGAGGAGTTATTAAAACTTATTTTTTGTATCTAAATAAGTAATTAAAAGCCACAGAGAGATTCTAGAACCCAAGCTTGTCTTTTAGTGAGTCTTCAAACTTTCCACTTTAGAGCTTTTTCTAAGAAAACTGCTGAATTAAAGGGCTTACAGGGAAAAAAAGTGTCTTGTTACCTTAACTAGTTACCTACACAAACCTAATTAAAAATCTTTAAGACATTTTAACTGGGACCTAAATTGCACTTCACCAGTATTTAAGTGGTGTATGGTGTTGTTTGAAGACCTCTACCTGAAAGTTAATATTATCATATGGAGCAGATTGTTATCATGCTTGCAGCCTGATAGAACTCCTCGGAAACCTGAAGGGATCAGGTTCCGTTGTGTATAACTAAGCTAAATATTGCTAATTAAGTTCCTAATCAATAATTCTTCATCACTGAATCCTGAGTCTAAGGCAGTTTTCTTAAAGCTTCCTTCAATCAAATGTATGTTAAAAAAAGCAAATTTCTAATTAGATGCAGAATAAGATTAAAATGGTATTTTGCACAAAAGAGAACATAGGTTTTTCTTTGATGTTCATTTAAGGAGTAATATCTCTTGATAACTGTTTGACCATACTCAAGGAATTTTATGCCTGTACCTTTGTTTTCTAAGAATTATGATGTCGTTTAGGATCAAAGAAAAATAGAAATCTGATTCTTTTTTGAAGTTGCTGTTGTGCAATATCAATTCTGGCTTCTAATGATATTCAAGTACACAGTGAGATCTACTACTCTAATAACCCACATATAATATCCTTCCTAAGAACTACGTGACAAAAGGCGTTTGTAATTATATTTACTTCTGAAAGATTATGGTTTATAGTTAAACCAAGAGAGGCATCCTGTCATTTTCAGAACCCGTTAAATGTGACAGAATCTATTTTTCTGCCAACTTGTGAAGACCAGGCAGAGAGCAAATTTGCTGTGGTCAGCTAAGTGTAACCACTGAGCAGGAAAGTGAATTTAATAATGCATTATTGTTCTTCACTGAAGGTGAACTGTTACAGTGCCTTTGTTATAGCAGACTTTCCTTCTGCTTAGGTTTCCAGATGCTGTGCAGATTACCTGATTAAAATCTCTAATGCATGATAAAATGTTCCATGTATGCTTTTATATTAACATAAATGCATCAGTTTTTGAGGACTGTGACACTAAAGCTAATTGGAAATATTTACTACTCCATTATATGGTGCATATTACAAATAAGGATTTATTATGTGTAGAACAAATGATAAGCAACTGGAATTCACAAGGCTTATAACTGCACTGTGGTTTTGGGGGGGTTAAAATAATGAGAACAAATCTCAAGAGGTTTCTGGCAGTATCTCAGACTCCTGAGCTGGTCTTGGATGTTGGTCTTGTGTTTTCATTTTTACTTCACACAGTAATTCAACCAAAATTCCTCCTGGCCAAATGATGTTCTTGGCTGTATCCTGTCATCATTTCAGCCCTTTCAGCTCTTTATGTTTTACAGCTTCCTCCTGCTTTTCTTTAAATTCTGCCTTTTTTTGGTTATCCTGTCAACTTCCAATTAAAATGTATTGCATGATAATTTGTTTATCACTAACAAGCTGAATTCTCATCTTTTTATTTAAAATTCTGTGATTTTGTAACATTTCGATGTTACAAAAATTTTTTTGAGGAAAGAAATGCACATTATATATAGAGACCTGTGGTTCAGATCTCCAATCTGTCACTGTCACCCCTCTGTCAGTGTTTCTGTGACCTGTTCAAGTCACGTCTTCATCTGTCGCATCCAGTTCTGTACTAGTGAGAAATTTACTTAATCATTTTCTTAAAATTTGTGAGCTTCACATGGAGGGCATTAAGAGTAAACCATAGTTTTATATGCATGCAAATGAACCGACAGCATAGCAGGAGCCATGTTCAGCAGAGGCTTGTAGTGGAATGCAGGTGTATGGGAGCTAGGCTTTGGCAGAATGGTGCAAGAGATGGTCCCAGAGCCCACACCTGTTGTGCATTTAACTCAAGTGAAGCTGCAATGATTCATGCCAGCAAGAGAAACCTCTCCTTTTCTTTTTTTCCTTAAGAATACAGTTCTGTATTGCTTCCCATTTTACTTCTTTAAAGGTCCTACATGTATATATTAATGTATCTACATTCATAGTTATGTGTTGTGTTCAGGAGAGTCAATGTTGAGGATTCCTTCCTTGACTCTGGGAATAAGACTGCTATTACTTGTTTTCTGAGGTGTATCTACATCTTGGAAAATGAAGTTGAGAATCAGAAGTGATAAGTAGTGTCCTTCATGACGAGAGATCTTGTCTTCCACACGGGGAGAGGGAGAGCTGGATCAGAGATTTCAACTAATTGTTTAAACTACAGTTGTAAACAGACAACTTTATTGGAAAGAAGGAGCGGGAGGGGTTTTTTTTTTTACCTTTGTCATATGCGTGAGTACAACAATGGGCCAAACAGAGCAGAGGCTCAGGAGACTGAAGGGAGGGTGGGTTAATATAAGGAGCAATTGGATTAGAATTGGACTTTGGCAGGGAATGGTGGATGAGAAGCTGATAGATTTTGACTTGTTATTAAATCAAAAGAGGGAAATAGATAATTTCATAGTAGAATCAGCTTTTCTTTCTATATAGTCTTTTATCCATTTTTCTTTTCAGCAGAATATTTGTAAAATGGATTTTATTCCTCATAAAAGACTGGGCAACTTTAAAGGACTTAGAGGAGAAAAGAATTGTCTGATAATTGTTAAACTGGGAGGTCTAATTGCCTCCACAGTTAATTAAAACTCTTTAACTGCCCTCTTGGTGTGACAATGATACTTTCTCCTTTCTAAATGAAAGTGTAAAGGTTAAACAAAGTGGCAATCTAGCAAACAGCCTACTAGAATTTGTAATCTGACCCAGAGATCTACTGTTTTCTTTGCAGAAATTACAGTCCTGGAGTGTAAAACAGGTGCAGAACACTTGATACTACTGCCCACTGTTATACAAATGACTTGCTTTTTACTAGGCACCTAGAATTTCCTGCATTTCCTGAAAAACTCCAGACACCCTAGATTAACAAAGTGGAAAAACTCAGTCTGTTTCTTGACCGTGACCTTGGCAGTGAGACAAAAGGAGATTGGCAATGTAGTGTGTTTGTTGTACACAGAAAAAAAGGCTCACCACTGAAGCCCTGCAGATAGAGCTAAAATGCCTCAAACAATTGTTAAAGTTATCACTAGTGGTAGCAGCATTTCAGCTCTTCATAACCTAGGAAAAGTAGATATTTATTTTGCCAAAGCTACATTATATCTCAACTCCTCTTTCTTTCTTTCTTTCTCTTTCTTTCTTTTTCTTTCTTTCTTTCTTTCTTTCTTTCTTTCTTTCTTTCTTTCTTTCTTTCTTTCTTTCTTTCTTTCTTTCTTTCTTTTCTTTCTTTCCCTTCCTTCCTTCCTTCCTTCCTAGAAAAGGAATGCTGTATTATATGTCATTTTGCAAATAACATGGACTATCCTTTTCCCACATTTCTTTCAACTGAGCATATTTCTAACCAGTTCAATAGTCAGAAAATTACAACTAAACTAATAGTTCTTGGACATCTCTGAGCACAGAAAGTTCTGGATGCACTGCAGGAGCTCACAGGATATGCTTTGTGATAGAAGGGTGTATATTATTGATCATCTTAGTAGGAGGTACCTAAGGAAGTGAGCACGTATGAAATCTAACCAATCCCATCCTGGGTCAGGTTAAGGACACATATATGAAATTAGAAATTCAGCTAGCCAGTGTAGTTACTCACTTCTTTTCTCAACAAGCGAGAGTCAAACTGCTGCAACCAACGACTTATATATGAGCAAAGATTTAGTGCTGTTCAATTGGATGAATTTAAAAAAAAAAAACCACTTGTATAGCAAAGGCTTGTTTCAAGAGGTTATCTTAGTTCTGGTTAAAGCCAACCTCCCACATACCTCTTCTATGCTAAGAATTTTTAGGAAAATGTTTAGTTCTGCCCTGTAAGTTTAGCCCTATCTGAATACTGAACTTAGATTTATGCAGTGTTTTCTCCCGTGTCTAGAGTGTCTGCATTCTAGCTTTTCTGACATGAGGATCTGCATCTGGCAACTTTTTATCTGTGATTAATAAAAAAGGGGATTTAAATCTTTGTTCAACAAAGATGTACTGAAATACAGACTCTGAGTGAAAAATTATATTTTCATCTGCGTGCAATTTTTTCAGTTCAAAAAAAATAGCTACATATGTTCAGTTTGCAGCAGTCTGATTTGTGGGAGTGAAAGCATGACCATTTTCCATTGTATGAACTCATAAAAATACAACTTCAATGACTTTTTAGCTGCATTTTCAAGGCACGTCGCTCCTTTGTTACATAGCAAAGCCTCCGTGTAACAGGCCATAAATTCTGCTAAATAAAAGAGATCTAGGGAGTGAGCTTAAGCACTGAATCCTTGATTGTCCAGACTGCTTAATTGTTAGCTTTTAGCCTGGCTGTTTTGACTGCTACAATTAGCTCCCTCCACAACACATCTGCTCTAGAAAGTACCAGCACTAAATAATGTGGGCAGAAGAAAATCTTTGCAGCATGGTCAGAGATCAAATTGCAGCCCTTTTGTTTAGCGTTGCGACATCCAAACACAAGGGAATAATATTTGTTTCAGGAAAGGATATCGAGCCTTGACTTTATTAACAGAACATTTTATTTACAGCAAAATAGTATCTGATCCTATTACCTTTACCTTGCAGTCCTGACTTTACTTGCTTTCATTTAGTATCAAAAATATTTAAGACCCATGTTGCAAATCTGTGGACTCCTTTACAACTTCTGATTTCAAGTAATTTGATTTCTTTCAAATCAAAGTTTTCTAACCATGCACATTTTCCAGACTTTCAGTGGATTTATTACAAAACATTTGGCTGGGGCTTGTTCATTTATTTCACCTTAAGAGTCCTACCTCATTATACTTGCACATTAGCACTGCAGATATTCTCTTCTACCCAATTATTATCCATTAGAAAACAGTTGCTGAAGCCAGTCAATAGCTTTTCCACCCAAACTTACACTAAAAATAGAATCATAGATTCACAGAATTACAGGATGGCTTGGGTTAGAAGGGACCTTAAAGATACCTCGTTCCAGCTCTTCTGCCATGGGCTATGATACCTTTCATAGACCACATTGCTCAGTACCCTGTCCAGCCTGGCCTTGAAGCTAAGAAGTGGAATTTGTGTTTTCATACTTTATCTTTGGCGAGTCCTTAGCCTCTTTTTATCCCCAGGCTGCACTTCATGCATTTGTGCAAATTGTCAGTTGGATTTTCAGTTTCAGCTGTTGGCTGGGAGGGGGTGTATGAAAAATAAAGGAACATTGGCAGAGAAACTGAATAATTGAGTTCCTTGGTTACCTGTTTTTAAACAGAAATCAGTTCTGAACTCATGTTCTGATTTTTTTCATTAGAAATACGGCACAGAATGCTTTCCTGTTGTTCTCTTAGACCCAGTGTTTAACTGTTGTAACTTTTGAGGTGAAAGATTCAAGGTAACATATTAATAATTTACTCTAAAAAAATGAATAGAGATAATTCGATAATTCTTTTGCTTGAAGTCAATATTAGTTTTAAACAATAATTGGGTTAGAACTTATTTGTAAAGATCAATGAATTACATTCTACTTTATCTAATGGACATAAAAATAAGAAATATTATCTAACTGACATGAAATCTGTACACCTCAAAATTATTGGAAAGCTATAATCTACAGTGTCCTAGTTGTATAACTGAGTCTGCCTCATTGTTTTCTTTCCCCTTTCACTACTCCATTTTTCCCTTTCCCACAGAATTATGGTACAAGTCTACATTAGACTGTCATCCCATAGTTTGTATGATAAACCCTAAGTGGCACTGTCCTTGCTTCTAGGAGCTGAATTATGTGTCATTGCTTCTGAGCACTGATTGAAATGATGTAACATTGTAAATAAGTAGATACAACTTGATCCCATATATTTAATGAGTATAAATAGGTGTGACTAAGAATGAAATTCATGGATGAAATGCAAAAGTATGATGAGCAGTATTTAATTGCAGATACCTAAAGAAATAAAGGCACTTTTTGGATTTGTCCTATGCATTTCCGGAGTAATTATAACATCACAGAATGCTGATACAACTTTTGGGGGGTTTGGAGGTTTTTTGTTCCTCTTTTCTCTTTTGGATTATTTAGCATTAAGATTTTATAATTAAAATCTTAACAAGTGAAGATGAGGGTGCTTTCATTTATAGCCAGTTTTATTAAATTTACTTGATTTAATTTAAAAGATAAAGCTGGGTGGCTAATAAAATTTTCAGTTTAATTTGTGCACTAAGTAGTAACAGGTAGGAAAGAATTACGTAAAATTTTAATTGGAATTTACAGAGGGAATGAGGATTTAGTCAAATTAACATTGGGTTAACCTAAAATGATTTTGATTATTTTTAAATATTAAAAGCATTCATTTTCAAAGCACTGCTTTAAAAATTATAACTATCTTAATTAATTTAAATGAAAAATTGATTATAAAGAAACTACCAATCCATGCAAGGACTGTCTTCAAAACAGCAGAACAAAATCAAATCATTGTTTATGCTTTTGTTTCTTCCAAATTTATTTAGTCAACTGAATTAACACAGAATTTTGCCTGTTTCTTTCCTTATCCTTCGGTGCAGAAACAAAAAATATTTAAGAATTCACAGTTACACACTTTTTCAATTGCAGTTTTTTTTATATTCATGGATATTTCAGCATGGTCATCTTTCCTAAGTTGTACACTTTTTTCCCCCACAGCTACAATCCCAGGTTAATGTGTAGCATCAAATGTTGACTCTGCAGGAGTGTTAAGTGTTAGTATGAGTTCCTTCGTTGTGCTTTGGACAAGGAATTACAATTTAATTCTTGAGTGGGAGGAGAAAAGTGGAAAAGGAATTGGAATATTTACCATGTTGGAATCAGAAAGCCATGATGATTTTCTTTTTACTATTTTTCCCAATGTGCTGAGTTCCTGTTACATTTACTGAATACTTAAATGAAGAGAAAAATGAGCAAAAGCTTTTAAAGCAGATGATGCCAGTCATGTTTTTCTTTTGATTTGGCTTGCATTTTATGTGGTTTGTTCTTTCAGTTATTGTATGTTTAGCCAACCATCAGCCCCATCCTGAAAGTCAACAATAATAAAAATGTAAATCATCATCAAAAGCATGCCTTGCAGTGAGAGAACATTCCTAAGATTGTTTATCAGTTGTTCATTTTCTCCTGTCAGATGTTGAAATCTTTTACTTCCCATCATATTGCACAGAAATGCAGTTTTACTGATAGTGTCTACTTGTAGCTAAGCTGTGAAAAAGTCAAAATTTCATTTTGTAAGAGCAGTTATCACACAGACTACTGCAGACCTAGGTTATTGGTCCTTATTTAGCAAGCTCACAGATAAGATGTCTAATTTCCTGGCCAACCTTTTTGTATGTGTGAGTGTGTATGTGTGTGTAAGAGTGTGTATATATGTGTGTGGGCCCATTAAAATATATAAGATTAATAAAAAATACCCAATAAAAATACCCATTTTCACTTGCAATATACAGGTAGAGAAATAATGTAAATACTGGCCATGAAGTCACTTTTAAAAAATAAGATTTTAATTGTTAAATTATCTGTTAATATTATATTACAGCATTTTTTAATTAGAAATATGAGACATAGGGACTACCTGACTTAACATTGGGCACAATTCAATACATCCTCAGTCAAGTTCTTCAGTTGTTGATTTAAGTTTGAAAAATTTCCATATTAAAATTAGAGCTGTTCTGGAAAAATGGAGGGAAAAAGATATGTTAACCATTTTAATACAGAATTTTGTAGTAGAAAATGTTCAACAGAATAGAGGTTTGTCTACTATCTTTCCACAGATGGCTTCTCTGATATATTAAAAAAATACTTCTATTTTCAGCTAAAGGAAACCTGTACCAATATTTTCCTAATCTTAAAAGTACTAAAATACTAAAGTAGTGAATAGTACAAAATAGTGTATTTTGTACTAATCTTGGTCAGGCATAGTGAAGGAATGGTTAAAAGACCTGTTTAATCTATCTGAGAGAAAAGTCTGAAGTCACGAATAATTATTTTAAGAATTCTTTCTGTAAATGTTTTTTACATAACATATGAACAGCTTCTTAGTTGCCTTTATGCGGGGTATGTTTTTTTTCTTTTCCACTTAGTTTCTAGCTCATACTTGTGAAAGAAATGCAGCCACTCTAATGAAGTTGTTAGAAATGTAGGAGAATGACTTATTAGTGGAACTGTAGAACAGGGAGTGCTAGGTTTGATTCCAGCTTTTTTTTTTTTCTGAAAGCAGAATTATGAAAACAGAATTTCAAAGAAAAATTGCAGATCTTCTTAATAGCACCTACTTCCATCATGTACTTTTCTGCTCACTATAGTGTACATAGAAGAGAAAGTATTTTCTATCCTGCACCTCGGATATATGCTATAATTTCAGCTGCAGTTGAAGCTAACAGTGAGTGGAAGAATAATTTTGTGAATGGTTTTCTCTGCACTTCCTAAAATTTTCTTTAAATCTGTACTCCCTTCTTAGCACAGCAAAATGAAACCTTGATTAATGTTAATACTAAACTAATTTAATACTGCAAATAAGGATCCATAGATATAATAATGACTACTGACATTAAATGTCAGTTAAAAAGTATAGGTAGCTGCTATATTGCCAGGACAGATGAAAACCAATATATTCATATCTGATTTCCAAGACCTTTTTCCCCAAACCTACATTCTAGCATTTTCTTTTTATGCTTCAATATGTTGCTCTCCATAATTAAACAACTATCTCTGGAGCACTTCTTCATGTGTTTATTAAAGATTGTCTAACACATTTCCTGTTGACACAAAATTGTTTGAATGGCAAAGGAACTTGTATAAATAACTGACATCCAATAACATGAAGGGGACTGTTTAAATGGGTCATTTGTTTGTGTACTTCCATAAGAAATTTTTAAACTGTAATCTTTACTTGAATTGAAATACTATTGTGCAGTGCTTTAATTCCTTTAAGAATAACATTCATTTTAGTGCATTTTAAACGTCTGAACTCTGTAAGCATTATCTGTACCCATGAACATCTGTCTAAAATGGCTTCATTCCAATGATACTGCAAAAGTTAAAGTTCAGTTGGTGATTTTGTCTATTGTTAAGCTAATATCAGTTTTTTAAGGTCTGAACTACTATTGCTGTCATTGAGTTTCTCTCTCTCTGTTCTCATTTTCTGTTTGGGAAGGAGAATAAAGAAAAAACCCAAACCCACAATTCAGCAGTATTATTTATTTCCCTGAATAAAATGCTCAAAGCCCTCTGCACAACACTAAATATAAAATGAGAACTAGAAATCATATGAATTCCATATATACTCTTTCAAACTTGAACATCTTAGTTATTAACTAATCCCAATTTCAGCTTTGGTGAGCTCATTTTAAAAGAAGTAGCCTTTATCTCATGATGTAAATTCAATAGCTGTTGTCAGGTCTATTAAATAGAGTATTATTTTATTTACCCCACAGCTGATAACAGAGTCACACAATTCACTCCAGACTGGTCTTCCCATAAGTTATAGCTATGATGTCTCCAAAGGGATAAAAGAAGTCATATCCTCTACTTCTCAACTTATTTTCAACATTACATATATTCTTATGCTATAATAAATCACATGAAATACTTCTTGTAGTTAAAGGGCTCAAGGAGTATCTTCCAGGCTTGATATTTATTTCAGTTCCAGAAATATGTCTGAGTCTTGCTGAATGAGGCTCTGTGTTGTTCACTAATATAACAGTATTTAGAGTTTAAACAGTTAACAGTTCAGAGTTTAAGAAATGCAGTTAAGTAACCCAAATCAAATCATACTACATGTATTGTCCCAAACATGTGTAGGTTTTATATGAAATGGAGCATCCAGAATATTGTTGCTCAGTAAGCTGTGAAAGGAAATTGAACATCCTGAAAGCCTGACCTCACCGTATGACATGGGAGAGGAAAAATATTCATCTTCTTAAGCAACTAGAGAGCCCTTTGCAGCACAACCCCTGATTACTACAGCCAGTTTGTAGCCCATACCTAACCAATGGTGGGCTATCCTGCTTGAGGAATACTCTCTAGTGAATAGTGGAACTGATTCTATTCTCATTGATTACACATTTCCTCATTCCAGAACAGAGTGGCCTTGGTTTTCCTTTAGTTTCAATCCAACTTTTTTTTTTATTCTGCTAGGGAAAAAGAGATTAAAAGAAGGAGTTCTGAAGTAAATAGTTGTTGAAAAGTAGGATTAAACTTAGAAGAAGATGCTCAGCACCCACACAACATCTCTGTCTCACCAAAGACTTATGATGACAGGTTTGGAGATCTTGGAAAAGCACATCTTGGAAAGCAGCCATATTTTGGCTAAATATCTATACATGTGATTACTTGATTTCTAGATTGGCTATGTGCTTCCATTGTTCTCTTCCTTACCGTGATGTAAGGACGTGATGTGATATGATGCTCCTTCAGACTCTCCACCTTTCAAACTAGCCCTGAAGCAGCATCTGTATCACTTTAGTTCAGTCTAAACGTGCAGGGTTACATAGAAAGTGGGTAGAGTACAAAACAGACTTCCACAAGCTGGATGTATGCCTTCAAACCTGATCTTTTAAGGTATTGTCCCACTTGGTTTTCCCCATGAAATTAGCGTGTAGGTTTTGAAAAATGTTTTATGACTTGTGACCGCAAAAATAGACCTCTGCATACAGGGTAACCTTTTGTGATGTGAGGGAGCTTTGCAGACCTGTTCTGTTTCTTCAGTGCAGGATGACATGGTTTATTGTCAAATTGATTAGACCATAGACAGAGGATAGTGGAATAGCTCAGGAAAAAGAACAGTGAAAGGACAGGAGGACATGGACAGAAACTGAAATAGAGGAAATCACATCAGAGTGTACGAGAAGACCTTTTAGCCTTGAGGGCGTTGAGGAGAAGCACTGGAGACTCTCCAAGGAGCTACTTAAAAGCAAGCTGGACAGTCATGAGTTGGGCTGGGCTAGGTGGTCTTCAGAGGCTCCTTCCAGCTTCAACTGCCCTATCCTGTAAAATGGTAAGGAAATGTTATCAGTAATTAATGGAAGAAAACATGTCAAAAATTTTCCTCTGCTGTTTTTCAGCTATAACATGACCTGAAGAGAAGTAGTGAATAAATACCATGCTTGCTTCACTTTATTGTGTTCTTGTGGGAGAAGAAAAATACAACCACTTATCTGAGAATACATTTACTCTAGTATTTTCATATTTGCAAGCACTCTGGTCTTATTTCTCATATTTGGGTCTCTGTATGCCATGGTTTGCTCTCTCTTCAAGTATAGGAATCATAGAATTCCTTTTACATAGCATTGATAATGCAGACTATTTTCAAAAGCTTTTTGTAGAAGACTTTTTTATTACCACTACTTGTTATTTTTAAAATTAAATCCCCTAAAGAAAAGCCCACCTAGAAAATTAGTGGTTATATAGATATCCTGGTAACCTTGCATACCTAGTTAGCAGTAAATGTCTTCTTTTTAGAACTCTTCGTCTTTCAAGCTTGGTTAATAGAATATCTATTTTTTACACAGAACTGATTTTACTAAAGCTGCAGAGAGTTTAAAAAGTTTGAAAATCTCAGAAAGCTCTCAAATGTAAGGGTTGTCTTTAGTAGTGCTTCATAAACTTGAATGCTTCTGAGTGTAAGTCAATATCTTCTCAAAGTAACATGGGTCTTAAATATTGATGTCTATTAAAACTTTATCAATAAAACTAATTGGAGGCTGAAAAATTATAATTAGCATTAATTTGAATAAGTACATTCAGTTTAGCTGTTCATATATAAGTCAGAAATCATAACTACATTGCAATCAGTATACATATCAAAATCTCTTGCAATATTTATTTTGTTATAAATTGGCAAATGCCTTTCAGAGTTTGTAATGAAACATTTTTGACATGATTTCTGAGAGAGTTGTATAATTTTAGACTAGTAAGCATAAATGTGGGGAAGTGTTTGGGGTTTTTTTCTGACAAGTCAGGCCTTGGATGGCTCTCATGAATCATCTTTCAGATGATGACTTATCTACCAACTGAACAGGAGTTATGTGTCATGTAAATAATACAGAAATAGCAAGTCTGGAAGATCTGAACTCCCATTTTACCTGCATTAAAACCAATAATTTTTCTGTCTGCTTGTAATTTTTTCAGTGTTTTCAGATCTGAGGTGTTTTTCCAGCCCTCTGCATCTGAACAGACCGTATCAGAAGTGATGTTTGAAGAGCACAGCAGCACATTTCTTTACTCCAGTACTTAATCCACTTTCAGCCTTTAATTGAAAAAGGTTGGATTATTGTTTTTCATTTAAAGCTTTCATCAGCTTTTAAAATTCATAGTGCCTATATTCACAAGGGATTAAGGAAGAAAATAAGTATACATTTTCACAGCCTTTAAATCACATAATTTGCCACTGAAATTAATGTGTATCATCTTGAATTATTATTTGATCTTATATGTAAGTGCTCTGCTTTTTAAAAGCAGTCTTAATAACAAATTTACCAAAGGTAGTTCAAAGCCCTTTTATCATTTTTTTTTCATTAGTATCTCCCATTTTAATTTCATTGCTTTTGTTCCTTACCACCTTCTTCATCCAGAAAAATAAGTAACAGCCACTGTCGCTTTTGAAATGGAAAAATGGTTTCAAATCACTGGCAAAGCTTAATGACTTCTGACTGCTGAGATATGTTAATTTAAGCCAGACCAAATGTTCCTCAGCTGCAAATATTTGGTGTTGTTCACTGGGAACTGGCAAGATTTATGAGGGCCCAGTGGCAAAGGCTCTCTGCTCACATGCCTCACATTACAATTGTTTCACATGTTAGATGATAAAAGGCTGTTTGAAAAAAAAAAAAAGGGAAGAAGGAAAAGAATCAACTTTTCACAGAAAATGTGTATAGGCCCAAAGAGGATGAGGGCTTAGAAAGACAGCTTTGCTTTTTTCTGTCAGTGACTCTTCTCAAAGAACCATTTAACTGCTGAATTAATGTGGTATTCTCATGCCAATCTGCATTCTTTTCACCCTCTCAAAACATCAAAATCCATGTGACTGGATGGTTCAAAGCACTGGTAATGGAGCATAGAGGACTTGTTTTTGGTGGGGTTTTTTTCACTTCTAGGTGGCCAGTCCAAACCTACTGCAAACTGATAGTGGCCGAAAGTCATTAACCTTTGGCTCTTTGGTTGTTTTTGAGAATTAAGTTAATGAGTTCAGTTTAGTAATAAGTAGATGGGTATCTACGTCAGAAATACCCCAGTAAGGTATTCTGATAGACACTCTTGGTAGGGGAATCTTACGGGAATAGGACCGACACCAAAGTATCCTTTGGAAAAAGGCATCTGCACAACTAGCACATCAGGCAGGAAAAATCTGTGGAAACATTACCTGCCATTCTGTATATTAGTTTGCAAGACTGTAAATTGGGAAGCATTCAGTATGTAGTAATTCTACAATAACAGCAAAAAAAAACCCCTGCAGTGGGAATGGGGCATTATAAAATTATGTTCATGGATTTAATTTTTCTCATATATGCTTAAAGGGAAACTTTCACTTGTTTCATTAAATGAAAGAAAAATGAAATTCTGACTGTCTTACATTTACTCTTTAATTCTCAAGTGACTGTGAAATTTAGGGGGTTTGCAGTATTCCTAATTGCTCCAATAGGATTAGATTTTAAAATTTCTTTTATTTTCTGAAAGCAGAAGCCAAAAACTAGTAGTAGCAAATCCTGGAGAAAAGAATAATGTAGAGAAAAGAATAAACACTTTCTCTGCTGGACTGGATTAGACAACATGTCACCTAAAGCCCTTCTACTACCCACACTTAAAATCTTTGGGGCAAATAAAGTTTTGTTTTCTAAGTCTGAGGTTGTTATTGTAGACAGCCTAATTGCCGCTTTCATGCCGACAGGTAACCTCGGTGTTAGAGCTGCCGGCTCGCTGCTGCTGCTAACGCTTTAGCACTTTACCACTGCTTTTTCTACCCCATTCCTTCTCATAGATGATGCAACAAGTTAAGTTCTTCCCAAATTCATAGGAAGGAAGGGGACAGCAGCTTTACTTACGCTGGATCAAGTCACCCCTAAAACCAAACAAAAATCCCACAGCTTATTTCCGTGGAGGTGCTGGTGGCATCCTGTGCTGAGTGAGCATCGATGTGAATTCATTCAAACTTTACGGTATGGGTGTTTGCAATCAGAACAGATTAACCCTGATTATACAAATCAGCTACAGTGAAGGTCTGCTAAGCACAGAAATGACTGCTCTAATGATTATAGGATGATAACTCCTGAGCAGTACTCAGGGTTTCAGCTGAAGGTAGTGGGAGCCATGAGGGCTAAGTGCATTCCTAGGCTTTCAAACAGGAAAGAGAAATGCCTCTGCAGGGGTCAAAATGCCCCCTCGAGTGTTAAGAAAGGATAATGGTTCTCACAGATAAGAGAAACATCTTGAAATAAATAAACTGAATGTTGGAGGTTTGTTTTTTTTAAAAGTGTTGATAAACTAAAATATAAAAAATCATTATGTTCATATTTGCATTTAGGCTGAAACTGTTATTCCTTGGGGAAAAAAAAATGCACCGTATTTGTGTTAAATACTCTAATTATGCTCTTCACTGGGATAAAAGGAAAAAAAACCTGACAGCCAGCAAAAGAAGCAAAAATCTAAATTCTTTCCTTGCATTAAATATGACACAGATTGTAAAAAGCAATATTTTTACCCTTGAAATATTTGAAGTATTGACATTCTGTCCACTCAATTGTCAGCTTGTCTTTAGAGATAGAGCTTCCAGGTTCTTAGCATTTAGTAAACTGACACTGATCTCTATTCTTCTTTAAACCTGTATGCGATTCTTGGCTTAGAAAAAACCCTCCATGATACCATGAAAGGTTATTCTTGCTGTAGACACTTCAGAAATTCTGTGCTATCTGTATGGCTGTTTTCCTGATCTTCCAAATTTATATTAATAAATAAACCTTGTTAGCTTTAATTTAAGTTTCAACAAAGCTTGAAAGGGGATTTAGGAACATTATAGGCTGCCATTCCTGGGGGTACATGTAGACATTGTAGCTTGTGCTACTGGAAAGAAGATCCCCAGTGCCTCAGAGCAGGTGAGGAAGGGGAGGTGGCAGGACTGACACGGAGGTAGAGCAAAGAACTCACAGAGTGAGAGCCAGACCCAAGAGGCAAGAGCTCTTGGGTCACAACTTCACAACTTTTTCAGTTAATTCAGTGGGAGTTTGTGTATGTTATTTGGGCAGCATAAAATCAGCTTCATGTATCCAAGTGTCCAGCTTTGTGTACTTAAAACCAAAGTCAGAGCCTGCCTTCCTTACCTGAGCAGAATTCTGATCAAATTTAAATAAATGGTAGACATGAAAGCCTGAAAAAAAGGCTTTTCTCCTTTTTTGCCAGATAGGTATATAAACAAAATCAGCTGCATATTGATAAAGGGTAGAGCGAGAAGAAGTATAACATCACAGAATAAATTGCCAAATCTTCCCAGAAGAAGCAATGGCATTGCTTGATTTTTCTGCTGTTATTCATACTGCCGTGTTTACTTTAGAGTACTAGAGAAGTCCCTTATGATTTAAACAAAGTTTGTCATGTTTTACTTCTATTGGCATGTGAATTCTTCAAGGATAAAATATCTGCTAAATTTCTCTGTTTTCTTTCACTCCTGCTTATATGAGGAAGCATGATTTGTGGTATTTAATGTAATCAGAGTATCATTAATTTTCTGCTAAAATGTTTCTGCATATGGCCATGCAAAATAAGTATCTACCACACTATCAGTTGCTTAAAGAATCAAAATGAGGATGACAGTGTTTTTGTAAAGAAGATTTCTCTGAATCTTTCCACCCACAGGCTCTGTTGAAGGCAGTAAATAGTCCATTTTTGTTAATGAAGCTTCACTCATACAGCTGGGATTGTTTAATATTTTACGAGTGTTACTTTGTTTTGCTCTCAACGATCTCAGGCAGTTAAGGATTTATGAATCGTGTTTTTCTCAGCCCATCTGCGGTTTCCTATCTTCCCTGGCCTTGAGAATATGTTTAAATTTATTAAAGCGAAGCAAAGGCTCATTATTTCAAAGGAGAGCCAAAGTGACACAGTGAATTGGTTATTAATGGAAAGGCACTGCCATAGGGCGATTGAAATTTAATGATATCCTACAAGAAAAAAATGAGGGTGTCACTTTCCAAAAAGTCATGCTAAATGCCAGCCTTTTTAAGGTCCTGCCGCTAATTTTATGCCTGCACACAGTAATGTTTTCAAAAGCGTTTAGGAAACACGGACCAGTGACTGTACTGATTATCCTTTTCACCTTCTCGCCTGTTCCAAATGGGTTTGTGCAGTGAGCGATTTAATCTCTAAATATAGGGAACGTTAAAAAAAATAACATTGCTGTTTTTCACAAGCTAAGGGCCTTTTGCAATCCTCCAGAGATGGACTTGCAAATATGCTATCTCCATATGCTCACAGTAAGCTCTCAAACTGGCTCATCACCAAAAAAAAAAAAAGGAAAACAAAAAACTTCAATCACTTTATTTCTTCTGCTTTTCTGTCATTCAAGAGATGTTTTATGTACACACAGTACATTTATCAAAATTTAAGTCACACATGGTTAGAGCATACCTAGGAATCTCTGAAATTTCTCAGTTTTCTCCTGATTACTCTACATTTTCTTTCAGAAGACAGTTCTTGTTTCCTGAAATGCCTTCCACCTGGTTTTGGAATATTCTTAGTTTTTAATATAATGTTCATATAGACTTTGTCACTATGGTTTTTTTTAGTTTGAAAGACAAGCTGTGTAATTTCCTGGCAAAATTCAAGAGTATTCTTCCAAAGAGTATGTTGAAACTTGGGCTTTTTTTGGTTGGTTGGTTTGGTTTGTTTTTTTAAATTTAAGCTGGTTATAATTCTCAGACTGCGGAGACCCTATAATGTGGTCTCTAATTGACTGTTGAAAGAGTTCCAAATGGAAGACGGAGATGAGGGGAAAGGGGGGAGATACCTGTGTTAGGACTGCAGGACCAGACTGATAGAAACTTGTTGATCAGTGCTGGTGCTCAGTGGAGTATTATTGTTTAATGTTCCAATGTTAGTGATAACTATATGGTTCCTTCCTTCTAGTTGTGTGTTTCAACATATGATTTACTACAACTATAACCATGTTTAAGCACAATTGAGGGACACGGGTTGGGGATAAATCACAGATAACACAAGGTCTGTGTAAATGTCTGGACACAAAATAGCTTGTGATAACCATGTCAAAAAAGCAGGCTTTACATTAAACACCTCACAATGTTAGATGACTGCTCCTTTGTAAAAGTAGAAGAACTGGCAAAGGATTCTCATGCCATGACAACAAAGCTGCTATGGCTACACAAGCTATTGTGTGACCTTCCTCATTTCTCAGCCTTCGGGATGAAGAATCCCTTCAGTACTTCCCCATAGCTGTTCTCCTAAAATATCAACTCCCACAGAAGCATACAAATATGCAGCAAAATGAAAAGGGTTAGTAGCATAAAGGGATATTTGGTATCAATCATCCTTGGTTAATACAGAAATGGTAGGAGTCTGTGGTGGAAAAGACATGCTAGGTCACCTAGTTCATCTTCCTGCTGGTGCGGGAAATGTTCCCGACATATATTTTCTAGTGCCCTGTCCAGTCTAGTTTAAATACCTGATGCAACTCATTTATATTTATATTGTAATTTTCTTACAAACATAAATATAAAACCAAACTCCAGACGTTGCCCTTGACAGGCATATTAGTAACAAATCATTTTCTAACCTTGCTTATGGTAAATTTCCAACCATCTGCTGACAGGTAAACAGAAATTTTTTCTTCCCTGTTTTTTTTTTTTTGTTTTTTTTTTTCAGTTCTCAGAATACTTTCTCTTCCCAGTCTCATCAAATGAAATAATAAAAAAACAACAACCTTAATTATATAGTGACAGCACCATGTTGTTTCTAAAAGGAGAAATGTTGCCCTTTCTGGAGGTGTGGATCTGACAAGCATCCCCTACCCCTCTTACATGAATGGATAACCTGTGGTCTTTAAACATACCATCTGCTGTTTGAATGCCCTAGAGGTGGAGGCAGTCTGAGGGCAGGAAAGACTGGTAGCCATCTCCCAGCATTTTACATATTAGCAGCCCTAAAGAAAAAAAAGTTAAATTAGTGCCAAATTTTGAACTCTTTCTCCTACAGAGCAGAATCCTGAGGCAAGAGCTTCTGGTTTGTTCTGTCTGTAGGAGAGTTGCAGTGGGGAAGAGTTATTTGCAGATGGGAGCCAGGCGAGGTGACGTGAGTCATGGGGAGTGCCATTTCTGAGGAGAAGGTAGCAGACATCGTTTCGCACGCCTCAGTCTTGGGTCCGTGCGTGGGTGCTGGCAGTGTCGCCTGTTCTGCAGGAAGCAAAAGCTGTTTCTCGGCACATGGAAAGCACTCAGTGAGAGGGTCTTGCTCAGATTAGCACACCAGGAGCTGGAGGGGTTACCAGGAAAGGTCAGAGTCTGTGCAGTGCTAAGTGTCTTTTTCTCGGGCTTAAACCACTGAAAGATGGGGTCTTCAGACTGGGGCAAGAATTACTATAGCCAGTGCCATGCCGTCACAGGGACTTTCTGTTGTCTGGGGTGAGGGGGGAGAAAAGTCAGAAAATAGGGTCGTTAAGACTATCAAACACTGTGTAAACTGAAGCTCTAATAAGATTTGCATACCATTTTCAAGAACACACTTGGAGAAATGGTGACTCAAGGGCCTGCAAGTTTGGTCCCTCTAAGCTTCCTGTTTTAACTATAAACTTGTCATCCTATAACCTTTCTAACAAAGACATAAACACTTCAGCTACATATATTTTGATTGTTTCATGACAGTTTACTGGAGGCTTAGCAATGACAGATTTCTTCATTGTCTTTTTGCCAAAATTTGTCCTTTAAGTCATTTTTGTTGACTGCCCCTTTTAGCAGCTCACCTCACAATGAGAGAGGAGACAATTAATGGGAGGGTGATTTATCACTGCCAAAAACTGTCAAGGACTTCTGTTGTAGCTGGAGAAAAAGCAATTTCACATTATGGCATTTCATTCCGAATACATTGTATTTACAGCTCACAGTTTTATTTTCAGAGCCTATTATCAGGTGAAACAGTTGCATCTGAAATGTTGTTTGTGACATAGGTGACCTGTTAGGATTTGATAAGTATTTACGCCAGAGCACAAGGGGCTCACACATCTGCTGTTGGCAGAAGCAATGGAAAAAAATAACCTGGAAATGAGGCGTTTGATTTTTCTGGTTCCTACACTCGAGCATCTGTTGCTATAATTAAGTGGCATTCAGTAATTGCAGAGCAATGGTGAAATAAACATATGCATTCTTGCCAGCTTTTAGGATTTGGTGTCCTTACGGTAGGAGAGACAAGCAAAGTGACTTCAGCAAGAACAAAGGGTTCTGTAACAAAGTTTAGCAATTAACTTTGCTATTGCATAAAGAAGAATTTTACAATGAAAAATAAATAGAGGAAGAAAAAAAAATCTAAATTGGCCAGTAGATTTTATACATTTAAACTGATTGCTGCAAGAGGTAAAGCAGAATATTGAACTGGGAGTATGTTAACATTTTTCTGTTGAATGGAGTTGTATTGGAGTTGTATTTAGAAAATAAAAATTGAGCATGCAATACTAACTAAAAAAATGAGAATGCAAGAAATCTATTATACACAGAGATTTTGTAATGAAATGTACTCCTTCAATTTGAAGGGGGAGTTGAGGTCTCTGTGAGGGCCCCTGCTGCCTTGGTTTGCACCTCACTTGTGGTGTAAATGAAAACAGAACCTGGTGATTTGTTAGTTAAGTTAGCATTAGTTAAGAACCCCGGTTAAAACAGGCTTTTAAAATGAATCATTTGTAGGGCATTTGTTAAACAATCAGGTGTTCCTTCTGTGGTGAGATTCAGTATACCTTTCTGGATTATTTTTTAGAAGTGGGGAGAACTGGGGAATATAATTTTTTTTCTAAGAGAGGATTTAAGTCAGAACACTGTCTCATCTGATCACAAATTTTCTGGTTGTTGTGACTTTTGCCTTTAAGAACAAGCTGTCCAACAAGTTATTTCAGCAATGGTCCTTGTACTAAAAATAAAAATAAAAATGGATAATTGAACAGCAGAACCCGTGTAACCCAACGGATATGTGGCAGATGTAGCATGTTATAAATTCTGAGAACCTAAGAATAGAAAAGTGTCTGTCTCTTGCTGTCTGTCGAGGCCAATAAAGAGTGAGCATGAAAAAGAGCTATTAGTATTATTTGAGGAGGCCATTCTTATATATGCTTTGGCACTTTCACTTGCATGGTCTGGAGCAAGTTTGGCATTAACTATGCCCCTGCCTTTTTGGCTGGGGGCATAAGTAAGAGGAGCCACTGCGCAGTGGGTGGTAAAAATCACAGTAAGTATCTCAAATGGATGCATAGGTACATGCATGCATACATACACATACATATAGTCACATACACACATGCAGAGAGAGAAAAAGAGATGTAATGAATGAAGCAAAGAGAAAAAAAAATCTTGTTTCATGGAGAAAGGACAGGACTGAAAAGTGAATATAGATGATAGCTTTTACTTCTGTTTCCATGACTTACAGTCATTTCAACATGGCCACAGGAAGATGTAGCAAGCCAGTCAGAGCTTTAAAGAACTGAAATATGACAGGATCAGGATCTGCATTTTTTCTTAACATAAATGTCAGAATGCTTTTTTCACTGTATTGTTCAGATAGTGAAACTGAATCTGTTATTTATTTTGTTTGCAAATGCAAATATTTTGAGGGTAGATATAACTTTCCAAAACTCATAAAATAGACTATTACTTTTAGCTGCATTTATTTAAATCGAATGCTAATTTCAGTAACTACATTTTAAAAATTTTTATTACAATATACATTTTCGTCTTATAATTCTGAAAAAAAAAGAAATAATCTCATCAGTCTTAAGGACATTAATGTATAAGAGTCTGATTCTGATAAACTTCATACATGCATGAACCTGCTTTTTATTCTGCAAGTGAGCTACTGGATTTTGATGTTGTTTGGGAAAACTCATGAAGCAATATACTTGAACGAGGTGAGAGTCAGGAGATTTAGATTGTTTTTCAGGCTTTGCCAATAACCTGTTTTGTGACTTTGGGCAAAGCACTTCACAACTGTGTGCCTCTGCTTCCCTCTGTGCTTATTTACAGATGAATTCTTTGAGGAAGGAGTTTCACCTTAAGCATTTGCATGGAACTTTGATTTCCTTTTTGAGCCCTAAGCATTAAAAATAAGTATTCTAACATTAACTATTTCATTGAGCAAGGTTGGAAGCTTTTTATTTTTGATGGAGGTGAGCCCACGGACAGTGCCTGTGAGCCTACTCCTGCCATCCTTTCATTGGCTCCTGTTTCTGAGCCATTTCAGTAGGAAATGTGGCATTAGGACCTCTCATAATCAACATTCTTCTGCCAGCATCCATTCTCAGCCTATTAAAAGAAAAAAGATAGTTGTGAGAACTCTGTCAATAGTGAAAGAACTATTATGTTGTCCACTAAAAACTTAGTAGATGCTATAGGAGTGATTTTAATTGAGATTTTTACAACCATTTGATAACACTGTTTTGATCAGTGTATTTAGGGCTGGATTCCAACAGTGGACATAAAACCTCTGACTAATCCACTGAGTCACCCAGTCCCTGTCATATATTGCTTAATGGTCCATGCTGCCAGGAATTATAATAGCTTTCTAGTAATAATTTTTTTTTTGAAAGAAACTTTATGGGCACAAAGTCTTATAAAAGTTTAAACTCAGATTTTTAAAAAGGCAATGAAAGAAAACTTCCTAGAGCTATGCTAAACTGCAGATTTTTAAAAATTTACAATAAATGTATAGGGTCTCACATATACTGTAAGTTAATGACTAATATTTTAACTTTGGTTGGTTAATGTTTGCAGGGCACTTACAGATGCTGGAATAATCTCTAATGTTTTTGCTCAATCTGCTCTGGAGATGGATGAAATAAATAGTTTAAACTAATTAATGTAACACCAGCTGTTACAAGTGCTTGGCAGACGTCTGTGAGTTTTGATGGGCAGAGAGCGGCTGTTGTACTTGACTTTATTTTAGTACAATGTTGATCACAGTGTAAGCTGGAATAAATGACGAGCCAAAGGAAGGAACAGAGGATGAATTCTGTGTAATGCAAAATAAATATTGCCCTTTTTCTGAAAATATTTTTTGAGGTCAAGGGAGATTTATAGTGGACTTCTATTTAGTCAGAAGTGCTGTGACAACAGCTGTGCTAAGCATGCTTGGTATTAACATGCTTTACAAAAGCTGCAGAAATATATATAGACATCTATGAAATTTCACATTGCTTTTAGATTTCAAAAAGTGCTAAGGCTTGGTATTAGCACTTTGGCTGCATATTTTATTTCTACCTAGCAATTGCTGTTATAAAGAATAGATGTTTAAGACAGGTAGATAAAAAGCAATATTAGATCTAGAAAGTCAGTATGTTTGCAAAGACTAAGATGGATTTCAGTGCTGCTTGTATGTACATGATTGTATAGTAGGTGTTTTTATGTATTTTGCACTCTAAAGGATGAGCATGACTGCAGAAACTTTCAAGGTAAAAAGTAGTTATATCAAACTGAACTTGGTGTTTTGTGCCATAGCCTTGTTTTATCAATGTCCAGTCAAAAAAACTCCACAAAACCTTAAACATATATCTGATGAGAATTCATTGTTTTCTGAGTGATTTAATAATAAGTTAAAATATCAAATAACTTCTCTTTTAAAGTTAGAAGGTAGAGTAATTGTGCTGTGACAGGGGAACGATGGCTGCTATCTCTCTATGTGCCAGCATTAAGATAACAGTGTCATTGTACAGATTGTTACCCTGTGAATATGTCTAATAAGTTATTATAGCATGCTGAGCAGATGGCAAGTGTGCTCCTGAAAGAATTGATGGATGGGATATGATGTCATCAGTGAGATGACAAGGTTCACAAGGTACTTGACCTCCAAGAATAAGTCCTAACTGGTTAGAATTCTAAATGGTGAACTTTTGTGACACTGGCTAAATGGGAAATATGTGCAATTTGTATTTCTTTATGGTAGTGTTTACCCTCTTCACTGAACTCCACGTAATGGGATTTGGTCCCTGAAGACTTGGAGATATTGTTGGAAGGTTTCACCCTGTAACCTTCAGAGGATTTCAAATACAAATCTATACATCTAAACTTTAACAAAATCCCACTGAATTATATTTATGAATTCAGGTTCATAGCTTTTCTTACTTTATATGTATGTATAAGGAATTTAATTGAGATGATCAATTAATTTAACATGTACTCGTGAAAGAGAAAGCTGCTGATTCAGTAAGAAAGTACAGAGCATAAGATTACAATTTATACTTTTATAAGAATGTCTTTGAAATTGTGAGCTATACTAATATAACAAGGATCTTAGGAGCATAGTAATTTTATTTATGACTAGATTCTCCATCTCTAAATTCCATTAAACAAATAAACATTTGATTATTCTATCTAAAAGTGTATCTTCCTTTCTATTACATTCCAAATTATATAGTTGGGATCGATACTGTTGTTATGGGTTGGGATCTATACTGTTGCAACGTAGGCCTCTAAAATAGTCCTTTTAGTTCTTTGCATGATTCATGAAATGAAGACAGTGCACAGTGAAGCCTCAAAATGGGGAATCTTGCTGCTAAAGTTTAGGTACTGTCCAAGAACTGCATCTGATGGGTACCTATCTTCTCTTCTTCGTTGTGTTGAGAATTTAGGTCCTTATTTGTAGAGTGCTGCTTCCATGGCAGACTGGATAATCTAGACAGTGGGATTCTACCCTTCATCTCTTTTAGGCACTCCCTAAACCCTACTGAGCAAAAAGTGAGCTCTGCATATCTGCTTTTGTGAGCAATTATGCAAATAAACAGATCCTTCAGAATTAGAAGTTTGTACCTATACATTATAAATTGGAAACAGAACATGAAAAAGACAATATATAGAGAACATATGAAAAAAAGAACTACTGAAACAAAAGGGATAACGAATACTAAAGCTATATACTACGCCTTTCTTACAGTGAAAGTCAGAGTCAAAAGAGTTTGGGGTCATGTTTCTTAACCCTTGAAATTGATCCTTTTTTTTCCCCCCATTTATTTAGCTGTATTTGGCAATGATCAAAAGCAGGAAGATAGGAGGAAGAGGCATGAACTTAGTAGTTAGCCTTTTTTATTCTTTAATAAAATACTTCTAGTTTCTTAAAATGCTTCTTGTTATTTGGCTCCTTTCAAATGAGAAGATAAATTCCTTGTGGAAAACTCTTCCATGTTTTATTGATTGTTTGCAGAGCAAAACATAAATTCTATATACAAAAATAAACTATGAGAGCATGTACATGCATGCTTGTTCTGAATTCTTTATGATATTTATTTTCAACACTGATCGTTCTTTGCGATATTTGAATATTCATGTGACAACCTAGAGGTTATTTACATGAACTGTAACAAGAGGAAACCAGATGAAAGCACTATAAATCCTATGAATAAGAACAATATATTATCATTTTTATATTTCCTAATGTTCTGAGTTTCAAGTAAGTAAAATTTGTTTGTAAAATTTCTACTACTGGGGAATATTGTTCCATTTCTTAAATCAGATTGTAGGTACAATAAAACTTTCATAAGCATGTTATAAATTGCTTCCATCTTGCCTGTATAAATAAGATGCTAAGGGTTCCTAAATTACTTCAGAATTACAGCAAAGCTTTGGATTAAGTTGTAAACATTATAACAATGTATCAATTTCAGCATAATTGCTTTGAAAGTACAGATTACGATTTAGTTGCTGGGTTTTTTTCATTTGATTTTAAATCCATGTTCCTTGTCATCCAACCCAATGCAACTGTTTTACTCATGTTCTGACATCTTATTCTACATTTTCAGGAAATGTACAGGCAGTAGAAGGAAGATACTATGGCTCTCAGATCATACTCTCTTCCTTTTACTCCAGTACTAAGGGTAGAGGTATTGTACCTGCAAGAAATAGTAGCTTATTTACATGTGGCTTGTAGATTGTTATCTCTCTGCATGTGGTTTACTGTCAATAGAGTTATTCTTTCTCTGGTTTATTGCCACTTCATTCACTTACTTCATTTCTCTTCAGTAAGAGAGCAGTAGCCTGTTCAAAACATGCTATTACTAGGGCAGCACAGAGCTGAATCTTTAAATAAATACTTTAACTATCTATAGCACGCATCCTCTGTTAGTGGGTGGGTTCAAGGGAGTTGGTTCCATTCTGGTAAGGTAATATTAAAAACTAGTAGTGAAATGTCAGTATTAATGTGTACCAGTTTGTTAACATAATTAAATAATAATCTGTCAAAATATTTAAAAATATTAGATGAGTTTATGAAAGAATTTGATAAATTTTTCATTCGACTTCTCAGGTTTTTAATAAAACTGAAAAAACCAGATTTCACATCTATTACCCTATTGTCATAGGTCTATTGATTTTGTGACTAAAGAAGTTTAGGAGCCAACTGTTTTCTGCTCAATCTGATCAGTTCATATATGTCTGCATGTGCATGTAAAATATTAATAGAAGGTCAATGAGTGTTCACTGAGCTCTCTTTGCCATATGGCCCCTGTGGAGGATAGAAGGCCCTGGCTAGCTTAAGCCTGCCATATGGACCTGGTGGAAAAAGGTAGGTTTCACACACAGAGCAAACCTACCATATGGACTGGGTGGAGCACTCAAAACTCTAAACATTTCTTGTACACCAGGGCCTTTTACACAGAAGAATGTAAAAACACACATAATACATTACACACAAAAGCCATTGAAAAATGGATCAATTGTTTAGGTTTATATAATGCTTTCAAGCAGTGACCAAAACTATATAAATAATCAGGGCTTATTTTGAAATAGTAAAGAGGACAATCAATCATTTACAACTGACTTTTTTACTTTGCATTTAACATCTGTTGTGTAATGGGACTGTACAATGCCACCCTTAGTGCTGTACAAACACAGAACATCCAAAAATAGTGATAGGGTTAAAGCAGTTTCTCTGAATATATTCCCTTGGGTTTCTTTTTCCTCCTGTTCTTAACCTGAAAAACTAATTTAGCACACTGTGCAAGAGTTGTGGGGCAAGTCCTGGACTTAGAAATGTCTTCTGTACTCTTAATCTTTTGAGGAATTGAAATTAAGCATAGGATAAAAACATTGATTCAACTTTAGTCCCTCTATGAAGAGTGTGGTGTTACATAATGGTGTCTTCTTTCATAGACTAAAGGTATAGTAAAGTAGGATAGAAAAATGATCATCTTTCAAACCACTGGACCTAATGTTGAACCTTCCTACATGTTCCCATGCAAACATATCTATATTTTCCTTAGTTTTAGTTGGTTGATTGGTTGGTTGGTTTGGTTTGGTAGGGTTGGGTTGGATTGAGTTTTTTTGGCAAAAAAAACAAAAGTCAGATCAGGACCACTTCAGCTATGATTTTATCAAAATACAGTAAAAAAGAGCATGAAGTAAAGATGTATTTTTAAGATCTTATTTTCTTTTTTCTTACCTGTTTTGATAATGATTCAGATCTTGTTTTCACAGTTTTATATGAGAAAATGAGTTTTATATGTGAGAATGAATAAGGAGAAAAGAAGTCAAGATCTGTTTTATTCTGTAAACAGAGAGGTAATCTAGGCTGACTTGTCCCTTCAGATTTCTGTCACAATCTTTTCCTTTTCTCTAATTTTTTTTTTTTTTCTTGTCTGGTCCTGTAATTTCAAATAGCAAACTAATTTCTTCATATCTTGAAAGGGGAAGAAACTACTGAAACAAAGACAGTTTAGAATCAATCAGTGCTACTGAGGAAAGTGTTTGGGATGTAAGAGAAAAGTGCAGCAAGTAGTAGAATCAGCTGAGTTGTGGAACAGCTAGGACAAAGAGAAGACAAAGGCAGTGATCGTGAAAATAAAGGATTTGAATTTTACCTTTTGAACTCATTGTGCTAAATATTTTGTAATTGTACTAGAATTTGGTATACAACCAGCTTTCATCAGTACCACTGACTTCCTTTTCAAAATCTGAACAAAAAAAATCACTGAAGTTGCTGTCTCAATCTTCTGGGTGCGGGAGTTCACGAAACCATGCAGGGTGGTCATTTCCTGATGCAGCTCTTGCTTTTTTTTTAGTAGACAAGCTAAAAGCCAACCTGTTATTGGGGTACAGAATAAAAGTATTATCCTTAAATATATAATGATATCATCAGGTTGAAATAATAAAGCTTGTGCAGTCTGTTTCAGTTTGTTTAGGCAGTAACTGTTTTTGCAGTACAATAATGCTAAAGATCTTTTGCTTTCTGTTTTGTTTATTTGCAGTTATCACATACATAAATTTTTGTAAAGTCTTAGAGAACCTTTGAACCACTCTTGGAATTTGTGTTTTGTTTCTGTTACATAACATTTATAATTGCTTCAGGATTAAAATAAAGAATATTTCAATTACGTTATTGGCATAAACATTGAAACAGTTACAGAAGTTTTGGTATGAAACAAAATTAGTAAGAAGAGCTGGCCCTATAGTGGAGATGCAAGGCATATTTCCTTGATATTATGATATGATGCAGATAAAAGACTGAAAAAAATATTTGATTTGCATGAAGGTTTTCAACTGGATCCAAAAAAAGATTTTAATTTACTGGCAAGTGTATGACATGCTTGCTGTGTAGGATACTTTAATTTTCTGTATTTAATGTAAACCAAACTGATCCATGTTACATGATGACTCCAAACTATTTTTTATCTTCTTAAATCAGTGGTGAATGTGACTCATAATGCATAAATACATAAAGGATTTTCTTTTGGTGTTCTCTAATATGTATTCTGATATATTAGCATAAATTACATATTCCAAGACATGAAAACACATGCAGGCCAAATCTCACTTTAAAGTGGATGCCTGAAATGGAGCAGAAAACATTAGAGGTAAAACTTCTACATTATTCTATCAGTGAGCATCAAGCTAGTGAATGCCATAGAAATCTCACTAATGGACACATTCTGGCAGCTTGTTGCAGATGTTTGATGAATGAATTGCAAGAGAAATCATATCAGATGTAAAAATGCTTGCCTTTTCATTCTGAATTTTGTTTCTGAGCACTCTGGGATTTAGGGTTTTGTTTGTTTATTATTATGGATTTCTGTGAAAATCAGATATTAGGATATAATGTATAGGCAATGGTTTGAGAAATGTGGCTATAATATTGTAAAGGACTGTTTCTGATGCGATAAACTATGAAGCTCATATTGAACTCCCATAGGCAGACCGCCAAATTTCTATTAGGATATCATAACCATATAATCCAAACTGTGTACATCGATTATTGTCTACAGCATTTGCATCTGAGTACTGGAACCATTCCATAGCATTAAGGGCGTTTATTATATCTGCTACAAAAAATATTGTGTAATAATTTGGAAAAACTGAGTTAAATATACTATTTTATGCAAATATCAGTGTTTCAGCTGCAAAAATAAGGAAGCCTCTGTGTTATACTGCTTCATGATATTGAGACAGCTCACTCCTTTTGTACCCTTCCTTCCTGGTGAGAGTTTGTCAAAACAGGATACTACACATCCTTTTGTTTTCAGTAACACTTGATGTATTAGGTGTGAAGAGAGTTAAGACCTGGAGTTACTCGATCAGGTGTTTCTGTAAAAAGTGTGTGTTGCCATTTGAATGCTCAAGCAAAGATTGGACACTCTACTGAACTACTGATGATAGAACACCTGTTCCCTTAACCTCTCAGAAGTCTGACTGCAGGGCTGGACCAGCACAGTCCCTTTGGTACTTTGTTTTCAAAGCATGGCTCCTTCCTCTGCATTTTCAAAGCATTTGAAGCTTTTCACTGTATGTTCACGAATTCCTGAACCTATTACCCAGTAGCCCCATACAGCTGTGTCAGCTGAGTCCATCTGATTTGGTTCCTGATTATTTTATTTTACTGGCATCTTTGGCACTAATACATGCAGGGCAGGAATTTTGGCAAGGCAAAAATCCCGGAACAGCTTTCCTTAATATGCTTCTGTCTTGTTGTGCATTTTAGGCTGGTCATCTTATTCACTGGTCCTTGTGTTATAAGTCCAAATATTAGAGGTAATTGCTAGTATACCTTTTGTTAAAGACGTTATTAAAATCATGGGCAATTAATAGGATCTTGCAGGGAAATGAAGAGAATATGAGTATATATGTTTTTAAATACTGTGTTTCTGCAAAAAGCAGTGTCCCTAGACATTTTATGTATTTATCTAAAATACGAGATTTTCTAATTTTCATAAAAAGAAACATGACAGTATTCTGTATGAATATTCAGTTAAACAAACCACTTATATTAATCAATAGATCCATTTTTAAATCTTCTGACCAGATAAATATTTTTCTGCTGGGACAGATGAGCAGTATACGTTGCCATAAATGAGAAGTGTTTAAACCTCTTTTGCCTTCTCTGTTGAACTTTTCTGACATATTTATTTGTGAAATGCAGCACTGCTGACTTCTTTACACCAGATGCCAAGCATGCTTGGTCAACCTCATCTGCTTGCCAGCACTCTGGGGATGAGGGTATGGGACAGGTTATGAGTTGCTGAATGAATGACAGCTGACGAGTGTTGCTCAGACACATTACCATACATTCATTTTCTTTTTGGGCATCTGATTCATGCTGTCAGCAGATTACCAAGAACATGTGCCATGTGACAAGGTAGCAGGAGCATTAATACTCAGGCCCCCATAACTGCAACATGGCTAGATACGGACTGCTTGAAAACACTTGGCTTTTTGGTTTTTTCCTGAAGAGAATGAATATTAAAATTATTAACTGAACATAGACCAAGGAAAATAGTGTGAATACAATACAGTTCCAGGTATTAACATAAACCCTTCATCTTCAGAGAATTACAAGTTACCAGCTGTGCTCTTATCAAAAACTCCCTTCTTAGTGCTGTTACGCTTACAAAAGAGGAGTGCTGTTATTTTAGATGACAATGAAAAAAATGCTCATATTGTTGATATTCCTTATTTTTAAATCACCTTAAATCCCCAAATAATAGATGCTTTTCAACTTTCATGAAACATGTCTGGAGGATTATTAATACAAATCATGTGGCCCTTGAAATGATCCAATAAAATCTAGCAAAATGCAATTGTTATATTGTCTATAATGTTTTTTTCTGCATTTTGCAATGGCCATATGGAGGCAGTTACGGGGAGGAATGGGCAGCACAAAAATAAGTATGCATACTGTGGATGCATTGCCTTGTCAGTTGTGGATGCATTGCTTTTATCAGTTGAGATGTGCATATTTATGTCCATAATTTTGAAAATGTGAGGTTTAGTGTACAATACATTCATTATGCAGCCCTAAAGTCCAGTCCCTAATTTGAAGTTTGATGTTAATCAGGAATTTAGCTTAGACTGAAAATACTTGGCTTGATCATTTGATTCAGCATATATTAGGAAAGCTGGATATATGATCAGGGAGCCAACTTCTGAGCCAAGGCAATAAAGAGATTAAATAGCTGGTTTTGTGAATGTTGGGGTTTGATTTCCTAACCAAATATCCCTTCACTGCATAGATGATCATGGACACCCCTCAATGCAATTTTGGAAGAAACTGAGAAGGACTCTTGTGAACCTATAGGGAACCACATTTACAGAACCCTCTGCATACATATATGCGTATAAGCAGTTCTCATAGAATTGCTACAAAGCCAAGGAACATTCTTTTTAGCACTCAGTGTTGCCTGGCGGATGGAGTGGAGATAGCAGAGTGCTAATTGGGATGTTTGACATGAACCAGTAAAATACATTTATATTTTTTTCAGCATCCAAAGCACAGATGGCTTTAGTCTGCATCCGTTTATTGCCAGTACCATATAACAACCTTTAAAAAAGAAATAATGGGCATAGTATTTACAGTTAAAAACTGCAGATCATAAAATTATAAAGTGTCTTCTTTTTATACTAATATATTGTTAAAATGTAATAAAAATATTTAGAATACCTTTTTAACAACCACTTAATCTTTTAACAATAATTTCATCTTTAGGAATTTAGAGTTAAATTCTTAATTTATTCAGAGTTAATGAATGTTACTGTCAGGTGTTGAAGATATAAGTGTTATGGTATATACAGAATATGTTATATACAGAATCATCCCTGACTATCCCATTCCCTCTTTTTTCCTGATCATTCAAGGCACTTAAAAAATTGTATGAAAGAAATCTGTGAGTAAACAGGATACTTTTTATTATGGGGACAGAGAAACCATGTGATTTTGTTTTGCACGTTATGTGTTATGATGCCAAAGTACACAGAACAGAAATACCACTGGCATTTTAACATTCCATTGCATGGCAAAATATGTTTGTTTAAAAATAGGAATGATAATTTATTCTAGAATATTGTGAAATCCTTAGAATAAGTAAATAAGCCAATACTGCTTGACCCAGCCCTAATAAGTAATAGGCTGCAAAATAAGATAAAGGTTATTAAAATAATCCTTTTATTGAAAGAGAAAATTAGATAAGTTGTGCTGATTGACTCTGAGGACCTCCTAGGGACATGTAAAATGAAGAATAAACTCAACTTGATCTAGTCCAAAAAGCCTGAAGAAATCCTCACAGCTGGAACATCACCACTAATTACATTTTTGCTTTTTGAATATATATTGCCAGCTCTTTTCATTCATTTTTTGTGATGCTATACCCATAATTCCTTAACAAATTAAAATATGCGATCTTTAGAGAATGTGTTTTATATATTTGCTTTGACAGCTGTAAATGCCACTTACATTCAACTAAAATTCTTGAAATACCGCAAGAATTATTTGTGCAAAATCTGTTGTATGTAAAAAACAACAGTTTTGCTGTTTTGTTTATTTCTTGTTGAGTCAGTATAAATTTCTTGCTCCTGGGCAGTCTTTCTCCTCCCCTCCTTCACCTCATAATCCCAGTCCTATTATTCCTTTCCTAAGTATTTGGCCACTGTGAGTTCCCTATATTCTCAACTTTCTATTTCCTCACTTCTTGATTACACCCTGTCTTTTGTCAAGTCCTCTCTGTTTCCAACCCTCTATGTCCTTCTTCCAGCCAGCAATACATTCCTTTTTTACTCTTTCTATGCTTATAGGTAAGTTGGCTTCCAAGGTATCAGCATAGAAGGGGTATCACTGAACCTTGGAGATAGAGCGATCCCAAAAGTTCAAAAAGTGATTCTCCGTGTGGCTCTAATTTGCCATTATGGAGGCAACTCCAACTGCAGTATGATCAATGTTCCTGTGCAGTGGTGAAGAATGACCTGTAGAGATCATCTGTAGATCTGCATGTCCTTTAAAAGGATTAAAGAAATACTGGAATTTATTAATTGATTTTTTTTTCCACAAAGGAAAAGCTCTAAGTTAGTACATTAAGTTTTTAGAGGTTAAAATCTCAGAGAATTGTCAGGAAATGAGAGTCTTACTGTTGGTGGGAAAGTCCTGCATCTAAACCTACCTCCAGAGTGAACACATAAAACTAATTTCTTATGTCCTTTTATTCCTGCATAGTTCTTTACATCAATAAAGGTGTGCATATTTGGAAGCCATGCCACTTGGGAAAATGGACCATAATGGTAGACTTGATACAAAGATGAATGAGTTCTGTAAGACCTACCTGCACAAATATATGTGACTGCATCAGGTGCAAAGCCATTTTCTGTAACGTACACATTCAAGAAACTTAATAGCTGTGATCCTTTCCATGTAGGTTTTTAATTTTTAGTCATATTTCGTTATTAGAGAGCTGTTACTCCCAAAGTCCTTAGGCAAACATACCAATCCAAGAAGCAGAACTCAGTGGACAGCATTCGCAATGGTATTATTAACTGTGAGAGCACCAGCCTCTTTGAAGTATATAGAAATATTAACCAGTCAGTCAGTCCATTTGAATATTTGATACTCCTTCCTGATTTCCAGCTGCCACAGTTGCAAATGTTTTAATTTCAGAGTATTTGAGTGTTCTGGAGAACTGTTGTTTGTATAAAAAGAAGTAAATAAATTGTAGATTTAAAAGAAAATAAAAGGAGTAATATTAATAAATATATATATATGTAACTCTTATAAAATATATATACATATAACTCTTCTTATATATTTATAAGAGTTTTATAAGAGTTTCAGTACATTCCTTTTATAGTTGGTAACATCCTTCACAGTCATCTTGCATTGCCCCCAGTTACATGTGGAGTTAATCGTGAATGACCAAATCTATAAAGCAGCCAAATTGTATGGGAGCTGGTCAAGAGGATTTTATTTATTTGTTCATTTCTTTCATTGTTTTTATCTGCCTGAAACTATTAAACATTTCAATTGAGAATATGGGACCCCTTGTTCTTTTGTGTTAATATAAATCAAGAATTACAGATCAATTAAAACAGAAAAGTTTCTCACACTTGAAACATCTAACAGTGAGGAAGGTGAAATATAAAGCTTTGTACTAAAGAGTTTTTTATGACATAAACCAAAATAATACTTAGCCAAATGGAATAGATTGTTTCTACAATGTAGAAAAAATGTATGCACCAGATTTATGGCAATAAAAAGTGGAAGCAGAATCCTCTTTCATCATTCAAATGCTAAGAGTGAGCCTGTGTTTGGAACAAATACATGTGCAATATTTTGCAGAGAACAAAAAAGCCTCAAAATGCATTGCAAAAAAAGCATGACATGATTACAGAATGGCAGTAATCTGTATAGAATTTTTTTTCAGCCAGCTATTATTGCTTGTTTTCAAATCCTGGCAATATCAATATTTTCCAGTTTGATTGGTGACTGGTCTGAACTTATCATACTTGCTTTTAAGAACAAAGACAAGAGAATGGCTACCTCTATTCATCTATTATTGTTTAAATAGCTGTCACAGCTTCCAGGATGTCTGTTTCCATGTTATCTGGTGAAAGAATAAAATAGAATGGCAACAAACCAAATACAGTGAAATATGTTTGTTGTATTTGGCCCAAACCAGCTGCTGTTTACTGATAAAATCTGGTTTGAACAAAACCAGGTGAATTTTGGAAATAGAGGAACAATGGATGGAGTGGTTGTAGCATTTACAAATATTTTAAAGTTATGTGTCGCATTCAGACTTGCCTATTATGGTGATTTAGTTCATATGTCAAGACACATATTCATCTCTGCCTGGATACTGTAGAGGCTTGGGTAACAGCTTGTCCTATCCTTGTTTATTTGTTAATTTATAACGTCTCAGTTCCCAGCACAAACCAAGGCAGGCCCGGACACTTCTTTGTTCTGCGTTGTTCTTTCTTTTTTTCCCCCCCCTCTTTCTTTTCATTGTTGTGCTCCCCACTCTGACAATGGAGTTGTAGAATGACCCTATTTCCCCTTTTGCCCTGACTTCTCTTCTAACACTTCCTTTGATGTGTTTAGACTGAAAATACCAAATCTCTGTTTCCCAGCAAGGGCTCATCATTTTGCAGCATTGCTCTGCTAGTAGTGTAAGAGGAACATTAGTAGTTCCTTTGCAGCAGTTTAAAAGATGTTAGGCTAATGATTATTTGGAAACAAAAGATATCTCATCCTTAAGAGAAAAGAGGACTTGTGCAGGAATTAAGTATTTTTAATTTTTTTTAAAGACAAGAGGTGTTACTATTTTACTACTAAGATATGTGGTTATGTTTTAATTGGCTGTGTTTACAATGTGTTTTTTCTTAAAAATGCATTTTTTAAGATTCCCTCAATCATTGCTTATCTCACATCCACAAATATCCACACTTCCTGTGTATAATATGTACATTTGCTCTGTTTCAAACATACTCACACTCAAAGTTTATTTCACATGGGACATCAAAAGAACAAAGTCACATTAGTCTGACTTCTTTTTCTGAGTTGATATTTCATTAAAATAAGTTCAGAGTAAGTTCATCTCTCTAGTCCTACCCTTCAGTGTAAAGTGTTTCTGTTATTTATTATAACATAATGGTTTTGATGTTACTTTGAATTCATATCATTCTAATCTTTTTTGAGTTTCTTTGCCTATTGCAAAGCCATGCCACACATTGTTAAAAAATCTTCACAAACTTCATGTGTTGACCATGCACAGAGTACAGCAAGCATAGCATTAAATAAATTGTAAAGTAGTAATACAGTATAAAAAATTGATCCCTTGCTCAAATTCTATTACAAGATCTGTGTTAGGAGCTTTCTGTATCTCAGCCATTGCACGGAAGAGCAGTTTTTGAGTTAATTAAGGTTTACGGAATTTTTAAGTGGGTCAGCTTTATCTAGTATATCTTAAAATATTTTGACAATTTGAGACCTAAAATATCAGTAAGATTCCAAGTAGTCTTAGAAAGTAGGAGGTCATTGATCCATTTTCCTGGCAAGCCTAGAGGAAAACGATGTCTTTTCAGTTTCCTTTCTCATTTATATGAATCAACTTCACCGTGCATACTAGTGATTCGACTCTTCCCTGCTATATCATGCAAGAGCAATACCTGCACTGCAACCACCAAAGAAATCTCTACCCAAAAAAACTTAAGGATGTAGCATGGAAGGGACTTTATTTTTCCTTTTTTTGTTGTGGGTTTTTTTGGTTTTTTTTTTTAATTTTCTGGTTTCTTAATTTTGAGTAAAAATCATTTGGGAAGTGATATTTTCAGTAGAGGAAAAAAGTTTATATATATAAACTATATATACTATAAAATAATATTATGGACTGCTTATAAATATATTGTCTAACTAGTTTTGTTTAAGTTTTGGCTTATTTCTTTTGATTAATGAAAGCATAACAATTCTGGCAGCAGTTTGGAATAAACCATTTGCTAATGATTCTTCACACTAGAATAGGAGTGGAGAAGTTGAACTAAGCTAGTTTTCAATACCAGGAAAATACGACTTATTTTTTCTAACGATATAGTGAATATGTCTATAGTATTTTAAAATTGGAAAGAAAATACTCATATTTAGGGCCAAATTTTAGTATGTTACTACAACATTCCTACAGAGCTACTCATGCTGCTGTGGGGTAGCATGAGGACAGAGGCTACATCCACATAGTACGTTTTTCAGAGCCTGCTTTGAATCTCAGTAAGGTAGATCGGAAACAGTTCAGAGATCTAGAGCCAGTTTTTTCTCAGCACTCTGTAACATGACTGGAAAATTTAAATATAGCTGAAAAAATCCTTTATGACTCTGAATGGTATGAAGCATTA
>VXBC01004470.1:480486-553863 GCA_013399945.1 Ploceus nigricollis | reverse complement strand
AAAAAAAAAAAAAAAAATTGAAAAAACCCCACAAATGAGGTTATTGAAGTTTCTCTTAATTGTGGGGATTTTATTTTTTTTCCACTTTTTCCACTTCTTAATCTGTTCACAGATTATCTGTGAAACTTTAATCTTAGAAGTCTTCAAGCTGTGCAAGTTTTTTCCCATTGTGATGTCAGAAGTGATCAGATGTGATTTTTACAAAGATCCCACTAAGGAGTTCAGCACTAGTTGTTAGAAGATGTCCATGCTTTAAAAAAAATTAGGCCAGTGATTGTTACCATGCTGTTAATTTCGTGTAATGTTCAGAGCATGTTTTAATTGTGGCAATCAGGTGTATTTTCTTGATGAAAAATGTATTGAGGAGCTTTTCTTGGTGTTGCAAAATCTTTTGAGCTGTAAGTGAAACCATTAAGAGCAGGAAGGGTTAATTGTATGGGAAGCCTCGTATTCAAATACTTCTCATATACAAAATATATGTCATGCTAGAAAATATTCTATTGTCACTCCAAATAGAACACAAACTAAAATGAGATAATTGGAAGGTGCCCATAAAGTCAGCCTGAATATATTATCACAAGTATATGTGAGATAATATTTGTTTTAAAAAGATTCTATGGCACTGTAAACTCAGTCTCATTAGAGACTGCATTTAAAAGGCTTATAAAGTTACTCATTAATGTTATCTTGTTGTATCTCCACAGCTTTTTCATTAAAGAAAATTCAGCAGAAAGCATTTTCTCCTGATAGCAGGAACCAATTTGCAATAAATGTTCTGGAAACCACTAGGGAAGCCATTACTGAGGTCTAATAAAAACAGACAAGCGTAACTTGTTCTATATTTTTGTTTCAATCACATACAGATGAGACCCCGCTCTCCACACCAACCGCAAGAGACAGCCTTGACAAACTTTCTCTAACTGGGCATGGGCAACCACTACCTCCGGGTTTTCCATCTCCTTTTCTATTCCCTGATGGATTGTCCTCCATAGAGACCCTTCTGACTAACATCCAGGTAGGCCTTTTTGAAGATCGGCTTAAAGGGATGGAGAGGAGCCAGTTTTGTCTAAATTAATAAAACCATTCTAGCTTAATCAGTTCATAAGATTATTTGGATCAACTAATTTACTGAAACTTTCCTGTAATTTAGGTTTTAAAGGAACCACAGCAAACAAATGAATTTAGAAGCTGTCAGATACAGTACATAAAAATACAGATTGTATATTAAACCACAGCAGAAAATTCAATGTAAATTACATTGGTGTGTTTAACAACATTTGTCTTCAATGTTCTTTTTATTACAAGCTAATGAAATGTATCTTACTGTTTAACTTTATCTCATTTACTAAACAGAGAAAGAGTTCTTTAATAAATAGTTATTTCAAATTGCTAGAGTGGCATGGTGGAAATGATATTTAAAGCTATTTGAAGTGTTTCTCCCATAAAAGCATTTACAAAAAGCACTTATTTTATAAATAAGCTCATTTCAGTTAAAGTACTGTCTTCAAAGAATAGACTTCAAAGGGTATTACCAAATTTTATACAGATTTCCTATTTGGTAGTCATAATGTCTGTTGTGTGTACAGTAAAACTGTGTTCAAATATTATTTATAGTATACACTATGTATAGCTTGAAGCCAAATTGTTCGTGTTTCATATTAGAATTAAGAAATTTTTTTTTGTCCACAAATTCAGTTATCTCATGTTCCCCATATGCAAATTTTGCAACAATATCTATATTGCATGCAGAAGCAAAATGATGGTGCCAGAAATAATACAGCCATATTGCATATTCTAGAGAAGCCTTGTCTGGGCAGCTACCAACTTCCAGTTTGTTACCATATATTTCCTGCTCATTCCTGCAAACACGTAAAATCAATTTTATTCTACCCAGCAAAGGATATGACAGAGCAGGGCCAAATCCTGCTCACTTTACTGTCTGAAGCAAGCTCATTAAAGTTTATGACACTTCAGAATTGTTTTATGAAAAGTATATGAGCCATTCATTAGTTGTGTTTTGAGGTCTAATAATGGAACAATACTGCTATTTAAGAAGCAAATATTACTATTTCTGCCTGGTCTGAAAAAGCATATTTATGATTACTTTTTGCAATTCTGAGACTTAGCATCTTGAGTATTTAAACCACGAACCAAGATAATTTGATTCTTGTAACATATCTGCTGCAATCTGTAAAGATTGTATTTTTTTCTTAAAGCAGAAATACGGTTAGTAAATTTTTAGCTGTGCATACATGTACAGAAAAGTTCTTAATAATTTTTTTGACAAATGTTTGCACTCAATGTCTCTAGACAGCAACCTAATGAGCAAAGCATTCAGTATCAACAGGTTAGCTAATCTCGTGATTGAATATGAGGGTGCTGCACTACTTCAGGATAAATGACCAGGATTAATTTGCCAAGAATGCATTCAGTTTTGTTTTACAGAAAATGTGAATGTGAAATTCAGTCATTACTTTTTTTTTTAATACTTTAATCATAGCTGGAATGAAAAGATAAAATAAAAGGCAACATCATAAACAAACCAGAAATTTTTTTATGCCTTCTCTTGTAGTGCTTTTGAACATCCTGCTCTTTACCTTGAGATTCCATATAATGAAAAATCATCTATTAGTGTAAAGTGGTGGGACATAAGTCCTTCTGGATTTATTTTGGTATGTCCTCACATCACAATACATGGTTTTGACAGATTTCTAGGAATCCTTTCATAACAGTACATGAAAGGCATTTCCCTCCCTCTCCCTTGCTCCAGGCTTTTTATCAGGATGACATTAGAAATCTGCTTCATAAAATAAAAAATAAATAAAATTAGTTGATTTTCCCATCTGCGTAGGAAAAGTTGCCTTAAATAGCAGTAGAGTATATTACAATATCATATGGACAATAGTGGCAATTTCGTTAATCAATGCCATTTGAAATGGTTTCCATATTGCTATTTCATTGCTATTGCTATGAGAGGGGGTTACCCCATGCCCACAAATGAGTTAGATACTCTGATGCTGACACTTCCAGAACAGTTTTAGGTATTTGATTACAAATTCAAATTTGTTGATGGTATCTGTGGAAAGAGGCAATTCTGTACCATGGTCCCTGGTTGCACTGTAAGTTGTGACTTTGCTAGGAAATGCATAAACCATACCTGAAACCCATGATGCATTTACTTCCTGAATTAGAAGGACTCTTTTCACTGAGTAAATGGCTCCTTGCTGTCCTTTGGACCTGATGCGTTTTGCATCCCTGTCAGTAGAGATGTGGTTTCCATGGGGAGGTGGAGCAGTGTGATCCCTCACTGTTCCCTTGTTGCAGCAGTAGAGCAGGTCTAACTTCCTCAAATAGATTGCCAATGGCTTCATGAGTGGATTTGGTAAACACTACTCTTTTTTCATCAGGGTCATTCATGCTGAAAATAGGCATGTGTCCTTTCACTGAAAGGGTATATGTCTGCTTGTGAAATGCAAGTCTACATTTTTTGCTAGGTCATGGCTCTGGGGAGCACCCACAACATACCACGCATTTTGCTGGAGGTAGCCTGCATTTTAGGGATGTGATCATAGGAATATACAGGCAAGGAGCTTCTGGCTACACCAATGTGCATGGACTTGACGGTGGATGTCTCTGCCTTGATCCTCTTCTGCGGTGCAGGATCTGGAGGATCAGAATAATACAGACTTAGAACAGGATTAGGGTGTCCTGTGGGCACCAGGAGCTCTAATTTTGACCTTTGACAGGGTAAAAAGGATCCTAAATCTTATCATTGGAACAGTGCTTTTTGGGTATGTGAACAAAATTTCTAAACATTTTGTTATTTGAAAACAAATGTGCTTGAATTCCTGCAGATGCTGATGAGCTCATCTGAACTTGTTGCCTAACTGTAATTCTGTTTTAGTAGTCTGAGTAAATTTTTAGAAGTGACCTCTGAGCAAAAGTGAGCCTCTTTTCTTCCATCCGTACCAAAAGTTAAAAGTTAAAAGTTAAACGGATAGCCCCTGATCACAAATTCAAAATTTTAGGCAAATATTAAACTAGCCTATTTGCTTCTGCTGTCACCAGTATGTCTTTCTGTATACCATATATATGGGGTTTTTTTTACTTCTCCATAAATGCTTCTTTAAGTAAAATACAGTGTTTAATTATTTGTACATTTACAGAGGAGATAATAACAGTATACAATACCTGAAATAACCAGCGTTGTTCTTGCTGGGGACTGCTGAAATACAAATAATAAACTCCAAAAAAATATAATTAAGCAAATACACACATTAAAAAAAGGAATAAGATTGGGAATATATTTTCTCATATGGATTTATATCTGCACATCTAAAAGGAAGAGACAATAAATTTCCCCGGAGAACTTAAATCAAGTGATATGTCTGTTTTTTCACAAGGTGTATTTGTAGATTTCTTCTGGATTCAATGCTGGAAGTCTAAGTGCAGTTGCAGGGAGGATGAAGGGTGGGGGAAAGTGAGTCACAGCAAAATGCTGTGTATGTGCTAGTGAGAAGGCTAAAGACGCCTCCATACCCCTCACATAAGTTTACCTTTTTGAGTCATGGCCTGATTATGCCAAAGTATGTTACAGCCACGGCCTTTCATGAGGCTACAATATTCTTGGGTAATAGTAATGTTCTTTCAAGCTTTTGAAGTCTGAATCTCTACTGTCCCTGAGCTGAATTTCCATTAATATCTACGGGATGATACAGTTGCACTATGATAGCTGTATTTTTCTATCAAGACTGTATTGTACTGACACTTTTTTATTGCTAAATATTTTTAAAGAGATACCTAAATTAATTTACAAGTTTCCCATTGATATTAATAAAAGCAGTGCATGGTTGCAAACTAAATTCCCCTCTGAAAACAAAGAAAACTACTGGCTTTATTGCTGTGAGTTTCATGCACTGTTACTGTCTGTCACTAAATACTAAGGGAAAAACACTGCAAACAGATAAAGTTAAAAAATCGCAGTTTTAATTCATGTTATTTTTTCTATCTTCTGTTACAATTCAAGGGAAATTTTTTTTTCATAGAAAGTATTAGTGGAAAATATAATTTATACTTGTGTAATATGCCTTTATCTGTGATAAAGTATGCAATCTGAGATATTAAAAAAGTTGTCTTTCAGGAGTCATCTCTAGAGATATTTTAACTGTCTTGTCTTGCTCATGGTACTTAGTCACTAGTCAGTTATAAATAGTAGATATTCAAAAATTAACATGTGAAGTTACCTAGAATTGTATGTATATATATTTTTTTTCTAGAGACTTTCACTAGATACTTTTAATAATGACAGCATACAAATTATATATATTTTCCTTACTAAAAGAGAAGCAATGTTATTTGAAAGTGTTTTCACCATGAATAGCTAATACTGCAGAAAGAAGCCCCTGCGCTGCAACCCTCTGGAAGCCAGGAGTTTTGAATAGGAAAACTTCCCAATGTGCATACCCTGATCTTCTAGTTTCCCTTTTTCACTCAATGTGGGCGATTGTTGGAAACAGGATATGATCTTCTAGATAGACTGTCAAACTAATTAGCAAGGTCATTTTAATGTCACTTGCAAACATGTAGCCAACTAAATTCAGTTAGGTTGAACACACACTTATAGATGCAGCAAGAGAAGGAGCTTCTATACACCTTCCCCTCCACCCCTTTCAAAGTAGGCTACACATTATTTGCATAATTTTAAAATAGTGGTGAGTAATATTGGTTTTAAGACTGAGTTGAGGTTTGATGTATGTTTAGTTTCTATAGGATCATGAGGCTGCCTTTATATGATTCTGTTCTCAGATTAGAGAATGGGAAAAAAACTCATATATCAACTTAGCATTGTGTTTGGGACAGTTCTAAAGGATTTATCAGTGAAAATACTAAAACAAGTGCAGTAAGGTAAACAAATCAGAATGATCTATAAATATCCAGGGAATAAGATGTCCATTTTTGACATTACATTGAAATAAAAATTGAGACACCGAGAAGAATGGCCTGCCGTGCTTACAGCCAGGCTCCAGATAGAACCATACTGTATTAAAAACAAATCTGGAACCTGAGCATGTTCACTGCAATTATCATTATCCAGCCTCCATAACATCTGACCTTCCCTGAAGAGAAATATTTTCTTTTTGTTAATGTCCCGTGTTGCACTGCATTTCCCATTGTCATTGGCAGCATATTGATTTAATATCAGGTTAGAGGATTAGCCATAGCACATACAAGTTGGACATACTGCATTTTGTATAATCTTCTACAGCTGATCCACTGGGAGAATTAATAGAATTTCATGCAACTCTGAAATTGCTGTTCCTGTTCCAGGGGGCAGTGATGATTTTTTAGATGTTGTACTTTTTTAGTTTTTTTCAGCCCCTTCTGCACTGAATAAAGGGAGATATTGAATGTTTTCAGTATTTTTGCGTTAGTGCTGTCATTGGCAGCAGCAGCACTTTTGATATGCATCAGTTTGGCTCTAGTGCAGATTTTTTTCACGTTGGATGCCTACTGATGTGCACTGATTTAACTTCTAAAAATGAAACTTAATTTTGTGTAGCTTATAAGTAGTCCCTAGTGAATCTTGGCTCCAAAAAGCTAATATTTTTCAGACATAATCAGCAGCAATAGGTAATGTATTACCATTAGCTATGTTAGCAAGTATAAAAAAAAGGAAAGGCTGGGGGAGGAAGTGTGGTGCAGAAACTCAATAGAAAATGTAATATTCTTTTAGCAGCTTGATACTTTGCAGCAAGTCTTAATATAAAATTACACACATCAGTGTTACACTCTGGTGTTATTCTCCGTGTTTATTCATAATGATTGTTTTATATTTAAAGAACACCAAAATATTGTGTTTTCTCAGCCAAGGACAATAATAGTTTAATAGTAATTTATTTTAAACTGCTACTGATAATACAACCAATCAACACATTAAGTGATGCCAACATTGGCATCTTGCTAAATAATCTCTAGGCTTTGCACCAAGAGTGCATCTTTCAAAGATAAGTCAACAAGAGCAATCAGAGCAGAAAATTAGAATTTGGTATCTTAGAATTAAAATACAGCTAAACTAAAGTTTTAATTGGGGTGATCTAAAAGGGCACTTGATGTAATGATCTCTTTCATTTGTTACTAATTGTTTGTTCCTGATGAAGAAGAAACATGTACATGAATGTAGTTGATTTGAGTAAAGATGGCAGTTGCTTTAGCAGCTTGATTTTATTGTTAAACAAAATGGATTTTAAGAATTTGGGAAGACAGCATTTGCAGCTTTAAACTTACTAGACAATACACTTTTCATCACCAAATACTTTTAATGTGATTTCTCTTGATCTGATTTATTTATGATTTGGATGAATCACATGTTCCAGTAAGTAAGGAATAGGAGGAGATTAAAACACTCGAGTTTAAGCATAAGCCAGAAGCAGGTATTGATAAACAACTCCTACTTCAGTTTCTTACTAATTCAAATGCACCAAACATAGGAGAATATGGCCATGGAAAAGGAACAGAATTCAAATTAACATTAACTTCTGAAAAATAGATTGTAAACACTTTCCAAATATTTCAAATTGTGTTTTGCTTTACATATGTACTTAGAGCTTTATAGGTAGATTTCTTTGGTTTTCTCTAATAGTCATTCAGGTTTAACATTCAACCCAAAAGACTTTTGTGATTTAGCTATTTTACAACGGTAAAAGAAAACTGCTAAACCTTTAAACATATTTGTGGGGACATTTGTTGTGTTACCATTGTTACCATATTTCCAAACATGATTCAGTTCTTATTTAGTGTATACCATTTTGCTGACCATCTGGGCCTTGCAGTCAGGAGGTGTTGAATTCTTCTAGCTTCTGTGGACCTCAATAGATTGAAGTGTAACAGAGCTGCAGAGCACTAAGCTCTGAACACAACAAGATTTGAGGCAACAATTTAAGAAGAAGGATGAGGAGTACTGAAAATAACAGGCTCTGAAAACAGAACTAAAAGAGGAGTTTGAAGGACACAAATTTCACACCAATCATTGACACTGGGAAGACTAGTGGGATAAATGTGAAGACTCACAAAAATATTTTTCCTATTTCTCAAATATCATTACATTTGTTTCTCTTTCCATTCTCCTTTGGGAGATATTAAAAAAAAAAAAAAAGTGAAAAAACATGCAACTCAGAATCCAATTTAGGAAGTATGGTGGAGGGGTGAGGAAGCTTGTTTGGGAGAGGGGCATCATGGTTTTATGTTTGTAGTGCTCAAACCATGTTTTGAGTGTGAACCTTGTATCTGTTAGCTGTATCTTTCCCTAGCAAAACCACTGGGGAGTAGAGGTCTGTCTCTTTAGTTGGCATTGTTTTGCTTCATATCAGTAATTAAATCTTTGTTGGGTCAAATTATCTCTAGGGTTAAGTTATCAGGAGTCTTGCCTAGGATATAGGAGAGTTAGTTTCATATCCATGGAGGTTCATATATGAATATCCACGCTTAATTATCTACTTTATTATGATAGCTTCAGTAGGAGAGATTCAGGTGTAGACCCAAGAGCCTGATGGCCAGGCTTTTGGGAAAGGGAGAAGGATATCTGCATGTTCATTTATTTCAATTCCATGTCTTCTTATATTTTGATGCCCTGTCTGTGTCCTAACTATATAGTTAATATTATTAATAATACGCTGTTAACTGTGCCAGGATCATCTGATTTCCTTGAAAAAGAAGAAGGAATTTTGAAGTTGGAATTCTCAAAGGAAGCTTAAAATAATCTGAATTTTTATTTCCTGATACATTAGCAACAGAAAGAAAGGTAGAGTTTGTATCCACCATCTCAGGTCAAGAAATCAAGAGATGATTGTGTTTTGTTTTTCTGCTGTGAGATAATGGTCCTACAAATCAAGGAACAGACTTGTTAAAACAGAGATGACTTCCTGCTTTGTGACTGTTCTTTCCTTACTATCCCAATATACCTATAGTCCCTGGAACCTTAATGATATATGTAACTATTTGAAATTAATAGTAATTAACAAGGATGAGGAGCAAGAAGGCAAGACTTTAAAAGAGCCTTTCTCCTTTAGCTGATTCCCATTGGCTTATATTGGACTAGAGATGGAATTCTGTGTATGATGTGACTGTGAGATTGACAATTTTTCTTAAGAGGAGTAAACCTATTCCTGTATGTTTTTCACATGAGTTATATCCACAATCAGACGTGAGTTTGCATTTTCTAAGAAAAGCTGACTAAAATCTTTTTACAGATTTTTGTCCACCTGTTAAAAAGTTAATTCCAGTTAAAAATTGCTGTTGATAAAAGCTAACTTTGATCCTGTGACAGATTTTTTTTTATTTCTAAAATATCACATCACTATCAAGGAAAAATAACAATAGTTAGTTATTATGTCAGCTGTTCTAACATTCTCCAAATATCCAACTTTATCTCTGAACAGGGTCTCCTAAAGGTTGCTATAGACAATGCCAGAGCTCAAGAGAAACAGGTCCAACTGGAAAAAACAGAGCTGAAGATGGAACTCTTCAGGGAACGAGAACTGAGGGAAACACTTGAAAAACAGTTGGCTGTGGAGCAAAAGAACAGAGGTACCTTGATTAAGTACACACAAACACCTTGTTATTTATTTCCTTAGGAAACAACTTTCTATCAAACACCTGTATTTTATCAAAATTTTACATCCCTTAAATCATCTTAGGTCTCAACTGACAGCAATGAAGGACGTTTTATAACCTGCCTAATTTTGTATAGGGTCTTCATGAGACTTGGAGCAAGGACCCTCCCTTCTCTCAACATTTTTCTTGAATATTGTTACATCAGTAATACAAAAGCAATTATAAATACCCTATGTGCTGTAACAGACCTTTGTAGGTTGTGATCATTAGGAAAAGGGATATCTACTTAATACAATTTGTATCAAATTTAAGAATCTGCAAATTTTTAGGAACTCTGTTCTGTTCTTATAGTGCATATTTAGGCAAACTGTATGTAATAAATATAAAGATAATGGTAATATATGAGCTCTTTATAATGCATAGTAGAGAAAATACATGTTTGTAGAAGTAACAGTGAAAGTTTTTCTTGATGAAGAGGAAGCATTAGTAGCATTTGTAGCATTAACATCAGCCCACTGTAAAGCCTGTACATGTTAGAGATTTTTAAATAATTGCATTGATAGTGAAGGTGAGACAGTTTGGAGTGATTTGCACTAACTATTTGTATTATGAGCATGTTTCTATATTTTTTTATGAATTCATTTCTCTGTCCCTGTATGTCTCGCCCTTTAATAGTGCCTGATTACTTTGCAAGGACAGTTAACCTCTGGAACTCCCTTGCTGTTTAACTCAGACCATACCATAAGTCAGATGTGTATTTTTGCAGAGCTAGAGTTACAAGTCTCTTCTTATCCAGTTTAATTTTCTGGTAACCACCTAAACATAGAATCCCAAGAACAATTGGATTCACAGCCAATGTCATTATGCCTTAAACTAACATGCTAGCAGTAAGTACACAATGTAATCCTGTTTCATGCCTTGACCCATTAAAGGGTTGGACTATCACATCATTAATTACCCTTTCTTTAACTTATGAAAATATATTTTGAAAGACAATTGCTGTTAACGATTATCACACCTGCACAGTGAGTTATCCCTTTGTCCACAACTGGTCCATTCTGCTCGATACAATTGTATTACTTTTAAATTAATTTGGTAAAAGAGTAAAGTAATTTGGTTAGTCTTCACAACTTTCTCACAACTTCTTAAATAGATATTCCTTTTTAGAGTTGTACAGTCACATGCAAAACAGAAGAGGTTTGAGGGGGAACCCATCTGATCTTTAGTTTTGCCATCTACAAATTAAGCATCTCATTTTAATGAATAGAAGTTCTCTTTCTGGACAATAAAAAAAGAAACTCGTGTAGCCTGTTCTCAGAAGTTGTATGTCAGAAAAAAACATGGGATAGTCCCTTAGTGTGTTAAGGTTACTGAAATAATTGGCAATATTATTTTCAGCATGATGCATTATCTGCTTTTGTATATGCATCTCTCTAATGATGATCCTGCACTGGGAAAACAGTCAGACCAAAGAGGAATGGATTTGAACAGTTAATGGTGGTATGCAGCAAACCAAATATAATGAGGATGACTATCTCTGCTAGTGGATATTTCTGTATAAAAGAAAGAAAAGTATGGATTATTCTTTCAAATAAGCAGATCGAAGTAAGAGAGAAAAGTAAGGCCAGTTTGTAATTATTGTGAAAATTTATTCTTCAATTAAAGGCGGAAAAATGCACAGGAGCCTTTACCTACTACTAGTTTTTCAGATAGCAAGTGTCATGTCCTAAAGTTTCACATGTCTTAATGGAAGCACAAGCAAAAAGAGAGAAATGTACCAGCTTCCCTGCTAAGTGAAGAGATACCATATGAAAATACTGAAAAGCGCTTAAAAGCTACAGCATAGAAACGCAAGCCACTGTGTCACATACAGGTCAAACCCTTCATGTGAAGGGAATCTTCAGCATTAGGCAACATTTTTTGCTCGTCATGTTAATACAAGTCAAATACAATTCTGTTTAGTGGCTATAGATTAGTATTTTTGCCTTTTCTTATGGAGTGTTGGATTCATGGCTGCTACTGTATGTTCTACAGAGCTCCTTATTTACTGTACTGTTTCCTTCGTCTTTTTAAATTTTCCAATTAGTGATTCCTAAGGCTGTAGGATGTGTCTCATCAACTGGTGAAAGTAGGATAATATCTCTTCTGTGAGCAGCTACACAGTAAGGGTTTGCTAATTCTGGCTCTGACTGCTGTAGTCACATCTACAATGTGTCAGCCATGATGACATTTTAATTCAGAAAGCAACATATGTTTCCTTCTCATTTATTGCAAGCACTTTCAAAGTACTTATAATGAAAACATTAAAACCATGCAATGATTCAAAATGTATTTAGTATAGCCTTTGTATAGATGCTAGATGTTCTTTGATAGTATGAGCTAATTAGCCTGTAAAGTAGTTGGTGTTGTACAAAATGAGAAAGAACCAAAATTCCAAAGTCTTGGATGTAAATTATGTAGTTATTCTGACTACAGGATATGTGCTTATGTTAATTTTGTGCCTGAACAGTTCTGTATAGCAGCACAAAATATACAAGATAATCTAAAATGTGGTTCTTCTTAGCATATGAATTAAAGAGTAATAACAATGACAGTTCCCTTTAAAAGGTTCTTTATTTGTATTTTGTGAATGATACCACCATCACGGTCTACTGTCCCTGGGGAGTATGAACTGGTGGAAGTATTTTTTTGTATTTTCCAGCATTCATTCATAGGCATATACCAGAGGTTACTTTGCAGTGAGATACAGGGCTAGATAGATCTTGACATGCAAACCTAACAGTTCCTAGTATCTGGGTTTGGTAAGGATAATTCTTGTGGTACAAATTCTTTAGTGATAATTTTTTAGTTAGTGTCAAAAGAACAGAATCTTCAGGAAAGGACTATGCAGAAAGATCTTAGGACAAAAAGCTCTTTACATGCACATCCATGAAAACTGTAAATGTGTTGTATAAGAATGGGTGGGGTGTGGTGGGGGAGACAATGCTGTGCTTTACAACTTTACATGATTGCTTCAGAGGTCCACTTCGGTTTTAATGGAGTAGAAAAATTGGTTGGCTTTACCCTTTTCCATCAGAGGCATAACTTGTAATATGTTCCTTTAGTTAGGGATCCTGCAAGTCTTACCTTTGTGGTTGTAAGTCACTGGTAACATAGAAAAGAAAATTGTGATGAAGTCCCATACTGGACTTGCCATCCTTTTCCTAAAGAGTTTAAGCTGAAGAAATTCAAGGAAAACATTTTTTCTACATAAGGACTTTCTATATTTAATTTCAAAATACTCATTTCTTTGCTAACATTTTCCCTCACATTTGACAAAGTATATTAATATTTACTTGACTGGAGGATCCAGCACCATAAAGGATTTGCTCTGAGTTCTTCAAGGTTAGACGGCTGATGGCACAGGCTAGCAATAGAAAGCAAGAAAGAGAAAAGGAAAAGACACAATGGAAATGTGGAAAGGAAATAAATATGGAGAAGAGGCCAGGCACCAAGAGGTCAAATGGCTTGCAGGAAGCAGAGTTTGGAGGGGAGTTAGAAGTCTCAGGGCCTTTCCCCATGAAATGAGGACCAGAGCAGGGCGGGGGCTGCCCAGGACATAGGCAGATGGATCCCCCTCTTATGCGAGAGAAGCTGCAGGGAGGCAAAAACTCCATCACCGTGTGTCTATTAACTGTGCTATGAGAAACAGAAATGGTGAAATTAATTCTGAAAACACCCTCACCTCCAGAGACAGGGGTTTATCTATGTCAGATGATTCAAAAAGTACATTCCATTGCTGTGCTGATTTTCGAGGTTTTCTGATTTGAAAATTCACAGTAATTGCTTGATACCACATACGATTTTCAATACTGTCATATAGAACAGTAGCATTTAGAATATTCCAGGGTGATTCCAACAAATTTCAAGTAATTTAACTGGTTATTGTGTAATAAATTGGTTTATATGAACATCTCAGTTACAGTGTTTCTCAGGACCCTTAATAGGTCATCGTGCAGCCAAGTTTCAGATCCAAACTGGAGTGCACTGATGTTATTTTCCTTTCACAGCAATAATTCAGAAAAGGCTAAAGAAGGAAAAGAAGGCAAAGAGGAAATTGCAGGAAGCACTTGAATTTGAGACTAAACGACGAGAGCAAGCAGAGCAAACACTGAAACAGGCAGCTTCAACAGATAGTCTCAGGGTCCTAAATGGTAAGAAGCCAATTTTTGCCTCTGTACCATTAACTTTCAATTTAAGTGCCAAAAGATTTTTGTTATATTGAAAATTTATAACATGATGGAAAGGGAAAAAAAAGGAAAATCTCTTTTCTTTCCCTCATTCAAATGATACCTCTATCTTTATTGCTTTGTTACTTTATATAGTATGTGCAAATAAACTCACTGGAGAGAATGTTCAAACTAGGACAATTTTATATTATTAGCTTGAGAAGTCAATTTTTTTCTTCCTTTTTTTCTCCTCAGCTTTATGCTTGAAAAATCTATTGCTCATTAATCTTCCCAGTCTAACAAAAAATTGTCCTGGCCTCCAGTCATTGTTCAACATTAAAAAAACTGACAAAGGTTGATTGTATTGTAATTCAGCATTGGAGTAACAGGTTGTAAAAAGGGCTATAAGAATCAAATGAAATATGTGTCAGTCTTACCTTTCTATCTTTCTAGACTCTCTGACCCCAGAGATAGAAGCTGACCGCAGCGGGGGCAGAACAGATGCTGAAAGGACAATACAAGGTAGGAATTTGCAAAAGGCTATAAATCTAGATCTTGCTATATGAGTTTTTCCTCAGCTTTAGACTGCTATTCAAGCATGTAGCCTACCATCTGGGCCACATCAAAACAAGTTCAAACAAGGTCAAGTTCATCTTGCTTGTTTATAAGAGAGAATACATTCTGTGCTGATAGATTTTCTTTAAATTAATAGGTCATTTCTGTTTATACAGAGCAATTAAAGAAGAATAATTAATTTGAAGCAGTATTGGTTTGAATTGCAGACATGCTGAATGCAGTTTTTGTAAATATGCGTAGTTTGATTTGAGCTAATAATCTTTTTAAAGGTATATTTGAAACATCTTGAGCCTTTTAACTGTACAAATGGCTAAACCTAATGGGTAACATTCAAGGCATGATGAGAATTTCATAGCTAATAGTCAGTGGCAGTTACTGAAAGGTGTTGTTTCAATAAGCTACTCTGAGCATTAACAATAAATAAGCTGTTTATTCCCATCTTGGATTTTTCATTTACCACATCCCATTATTTACATTTTAATAAAACAAATCTGCTGAGTAAATTTATACATGAAATACTAAAGAGAGCCTTATTACTTCCCCTGTGAATCTAAATGTATATATACTTTGCAAACATCAAGATATTAGCAAAGAGCAAATTTTGAAGATAGTATTTATGTTATAATATCTTTTCTTATCAACAAGCTAAATCTACCTACATGAATACTAAGCAATAAAAATAGCAATTGTTTTCAATGGTAAATGAAGGTGCATTTTTCAGAGGCAAGTCTAAAAGGATTAGCTCCAGTAATCATACTCAATTGCCTTTATTTTGCATTTTGAAGTCAATCATCCTAACAGTATCATTTGACATCTTCTGCGTGTTATTTAATCACATTTCCTAACTTCCAAGGAGTTGTTACTGGTGTGCCACAAGGAGGCTGTAACAACAAAATAAAAAAGTCAAGAAGCTTTTAACGGATTGAACATACAGACAAATACCAAAGATGCAATAAGTTCTTATGAAACACAAACAAAGCATATATAAACAAAGACATTTAAAGCAAGTTATGTCTGCAAAGTCAATAACACAGAAGTTGGAATATGCCAGATTAAATGTTGCCTGGGAAGTGAATACATGTTATGAGGTCTGTTACCCCAAAATCCTGCCTTCCTTCCCATAAAACATGTGCATTATTCAAAGCACCATTTGATATAATTAATTTGATGAGAATTCAGCCACTATTTCATTAGGTTATAATCCAGACATTTTGTTACTTCTTTTGATGCTAAAACAGACTTCCAGTTTCTTGGGAGGCCATGCTGCTGGACTGGTCGCTGCCGTACTTGTATTCATTGCAAACATTAATTGCTCCATCTTCAGAGCATTCTTGCAAGCAAGTGAAATTTGCAGTATTCCAATTTGATAGCTGGGAAACAGAGTCAAATACAGATTAAGATGACATATTGCTTAACTGTCAAGTATCAAGGACCTAATTTTTCAGGATAATTTGCATTTTTGGCAGAAGCATGCAGGTGTAATCAAATCACTGTTCTTGTTGAATTGAATCTTGCTCGTAGGCTGAAATATAAAGTTGGATATTTATAATAGGAGCAACACACATTTGAAAGCATGTATTCTAAAGGATTTATCCCAAACTATATAGGAATAACACTTCAGCTTTTGAACAATGACTGTGCATTCTTTCCCAGCTATCCTCTGCTCATTTCATATATTTCCATTTTTGCAATGAGTGAAATCAAGGATTTACGGGAGGCATTCTCAGTAATGACTTTTCCTTGATTCATCTGTCCCAGGTGATACACATTAAAAACAAAACTAAAATCCACAGATAATTATTTAGTTCAAGACTGGACCATGATATTTTCTGACTGTGATATTGAATCATACTGCAAAGGCAACCTTAATTCTGACATTTCCTGTATCTACTTTGTACTCTCAACATATAACTAAAGCAGAGGGTTTTTAAGGAAAAGGAAAGAAGCAGCAAGAAATACAGTTTTCATGTCTTTCAGTTTAATGTATCCAGCTCAATCATCATACAGCAGTTCAGAACTTTTAGATCTACTGAAATATGTAACTGTACAAGACAAATATAACTGTAGAAACATATTGTCAATGTAAATCAGTCATGATAGGGTGACAGGCTTCAGAAATAGTTTAAGAAACAGTTAATAGCAGGCAAGTCATGCCAAATGTCAAGACTCTCTGTGTTCATTTCTAATATTGGAAGGAGGATTTCCTTTCACCATAAACTCCCTTTTCTCTGTGTCCCCCTTGCTATGTATCCCTGTGTATCTGTCCCAGTTCCTTCTTCTTTCTTCCTTCTCCCTCCAATCCCACCTTTTGTCAATTGCTAATCTAACACTTTTCCTTGCTCTACATTACATTGCTCTTCTTTTTCCCCCAACTTGACATTCATCCATCATTCTCTTCTGAACTTAGTTTCATGCCACCCTAATTATTTCCTTAATTGTAAGCTCTTTCTCTCTCCATGACCCCTTGGCTCTGTCTGACCCTTCCTGTTGCTTCCTCCCCTTACCCAGTCATTTCAAGAGCTGTACTGACATTCCCTGTTACCAGCCTTCCCTGCTGCAAACCAGATCTCCATCTGTAGTGTCTGCTTCCCCCGTCTCCCTGGTCAGGCTCACATTCCCTACTGGCTTCAGTACATTTCTGTTTCTTTTTGTGTACCTGCCTGGATATCAGGGAGGGAAGCACTGAGAGCATTCTGTTCCAATTTCAGTATTTAGCATGACAATTGTAGGCAGGAGTGAGGAGAAAGAATTGCAGGGAAAGAACAACTTCATTCCTGAAGCACTGGAATGAAGCATGCTCAGTACAGATGGGGCTCTTTATCTGCAAAATTCTACAAAAGCTTTCCAGTGGTTGAAACATTTTCCGGTACTTTCTTGGATTTTGTTTGGGGCAACAAAGACCAAATTGTCACAATTATACAAAATTTCAATTGTGTCCTTACATTTTATTTGTAAATGATATTTTGTATACTTTGGTATGCACGATACAAGAAATATCATATACAAATATTTATTATATTCTATTATTCTATATACAGTATGTTCCATAATTAAAAATATAATACTACCTCTTGCATCTTTCAGGTTCTTGGGAAAAAATATTTACTAGGGAAATACTTTCTTATTCCTCTAAAAAATATATCTGTGTCTCAGTATCTAAGTGTGCCTGGGGTAATAGTCTTTTTTATCCACAATCATTTTTCAATTTACTGTGTTGAGCATGCTATGTAGTTCTATAACTAAGCAGACAAAGGTAGGAAAGCTTCAGTGCTCTGTAGGGAAGTGATATAATTGAAATACAAAGTGTAATTTCAGCATTTAAGAAAGAATTATGCAAGAAAATCATAATTAAAACTAAAGATTTTGTTTACTATTTATTATAAATAAATGGATACTTGTCAACTTGAAGTTATATCTAATGTTGCTATTTTTAAGTATCACTTTGAAGAGTAAGGAATAGAACTAATTTAAGCATAGAAGATAATTGCATTTGTCAATAAGGGGGTATGTTCTGTTCTATTTTTTCATCGTGTAGCACTCATTTAGATTCACTTTTAGTGCATGTAAAGTCTTTTGTAAAATGGGAGCAATAATAAAAAGGAATTTGAATACAAGACTATAAAAAGAAGCAATGCAGGGTATTTTAGGTTGTGTTTGAGTTTTTTAAATACTGAGTAGATAACAGTTTGCTGCAATATCCATAAAATGTTAACAAATAATCATAATAAATAATTCAAATTTGGGTCTCAGATGTACTTATGTATTTTTTTGAGCGATAGAAAGAGATACTAAGCTATTAGGAACTGGTGAAGACACTGGTTTTAAATGTTTTCTTTGCTTCTGTTTTAAATAATAATAAAGCAGATTATCCTCTTCTCCATACATATTGTAGGTTCACTAGATGCCTATGCCTAGCTCCCAATCCGGTTTCCCAAGACCCCCTCATCCCACACAAAAAGGTACCATACCAAGATAATGTTTGCCTTTTATATACTGTTTTGTTAACAGACCTCTTACTAAGCACTAGAACAATGACATTTACTGCCGCTTTTACTTTCTTATTTCCATTGAATTTTCTTCTCCATCTAGTTACTTATCATGTATTTGCCTGCCTACATTATTATGTTTTCTTTTCCTCTACATATCCCACATTCCCAATTTTCTATCTCCCAGTAGTTTCCCTCCCAAGTTCTGTACCTTCATTTTCATTCTATTTAAATACCAATCACAGACATGATCTAAAATCCTCTAAAAGTGTTCTAGTTCTGCACCATCTTCACCATGGGCCATTCTTTCCTTGTCATGTTCCTGTCATGTGTTCCTTTTGCCAAATTGCTCGTAAATGGTTTTGTGCTATTGTCTGAAAGCTATCCTGGTAAGAAGAGGAAGATTAATCAAATTTTCCCTCTTACATGCTGCTATTTTTTTGTCTTTTCCATTTATTTCAAATTTACTAGCAATTGCCTCAGCTTGTACCTTTTCTGCTTTCTTCCAAATAATTTCCAACTTCTACATGCTGTCATTCCAGCTGCTCCTGAAATCAGCTCTATCATTTTCTCCTAAGTCTTCTTACCCTGCTCAGTTCCCTGAATTCTCAGGTGTATCTAGTTTTTTATCCCAAATGTTTGTTTTTGTTGCAAGAAGTCCTTTGCATTTTTGGTGTTCTCAAAGTTCTTCCATCCTGCTCACTCTCAATCAATTTTTTCCACAGCCATGCATTCTCCTCTAGCAGAAAATTTATCCTCCTTGTCCACTGGTCAAATTTTCACACCTCAGTTCCTTACTCTGCTGCAAGTATTATTTTTTTCTTCTAGCACATTATCAGCCTTTCTCCAGATGTGTTTGTTATCTATTCTCTCTGCTCCTTAGCAAAATGAGCTTACCCTTTCTGAGCCCTTTCCTACTGACGTCTTCCCTTTCTTTAGTTCTCCACCTCTTCTCTAGGCTCATATTAACAATTCAGTTAAGTGTAACGCTAAGTTGTTTCAGTTTATACCTTCCTGGTGTAAGAAAAAGACCCACTCAGCTACCATGCTCACAAAACCTTCCAGGGCCATCTGTCTTTTTCCCCTCCTAGAAAGGACAAGGCAGGAAATAGAGATGTTGAAAAGATCCAGGAATAGAGAAAGAAAATAAAGACAACTTGGCACACTGGTCCTGTATGAAGTTCCTTTGCAGGCTACTGAACAAGAACAAGAAAGAAATTGTGATTTAAATTTGGCCATTGCAAGTGTGCATTTTTCTGCCCAAACATTAGGGGAAAGCTGCCCTGCAGTTGCCCTCCACATTAATAAAAATTGCTTTTATACATTTTGCCCTGAAACCTAACCTAAATGGTTTCTGCATTGGTTTGAAACTTGTTTAATCTATTTTTCAACAAGCAAAATCCACGTAATAATCTCAGCAACTGATAGTGCTTGATTCTTGCTTGTTATATTTGTGTTTGAAAGATGGGTATCTGAAGGACTTCCACAATGAAAAGGAACTTCTGGCGGTTCTGTGAAGCTACACACACAGAACACAGTTCTATTTCTGATATATAATCTTGGAAAAAAGTGTGTGGAAATATGTGATGATATTTTTATGAGATCAAAAACTTTATTGGAAAAGGCCATTATCAAGGCTGTGAAGTCAAGCATTCCAAAATTAGGAAATGGTAGAATTAAGGTTGTCTTCCGCACCTTTGTTCAACTGTCTTTGTGTATGTGTCATGATACAATCTTTAATTATGTGATTAGATACTGTATTTTTCACAGTACCTTGTCTCATTCAGTGCAGGGGACAAAAATATAGGTGAATAAAGGGATATCTATCCAATATTTTCTTCATCTTCAGTGGTCAGTGTGTTTTGTAATGTTTTATATAATACTTGGTTTATGTATAATATTTCCATAATTAGACATCATGCTTTACAGAATAGTTGTAAATTACTATCTAAATTTCTTTCATATATTAAATCTTAATTTTGGCATTTCCTAACAGCTGAGGGCTTTGCTTCACTAATGTCCTAGGTAACTATCTCCTAGGGTTGTCTTCTTAACAAGTAAACTACAAAGTCAGAAGTTTCACTGTGAGACAACATCTGAAAACCATACGGAACTGAATTTTAAGATTCACAGTGATAAAGCTAACCAAGCAACTGATAAACTGTAATACCGTAATATGAGCAGTGTGGCCTAAGAAATGACCATTTTGCTATGGCAGTTTTACAGATACTTCCTGAGATAAAGACAATCTTGGGATATATTTCATGCTCTTGGGCACAGAATCTTCCTTTCATTTTTCTTGCAACCTGTATCACCTCTAACAATGTCTCCATCAAGCTTTCTTTTTCTTGGCTCTCCCTCATTTCTGGGTTTTCTATCAATGTTAAGAACAACTTCCAAATTTTCTAATTTCTTTCTTGATCCATTTTTCCTCACACCTCTTAAGGCAAGTTTCTTTTTATATCCAGTCATAATTCCAGCCCCAAAAGTTTTGACTTCTTTTGGCTAATGTCCTTGTTAATCAAGATCTGACTTGATACAAGGTCAGTCTCGATACTGACTCATGACATTCTATCCTTATGCCACATGTCCAGTTACTCACCATGACTTTTCCTTCTAAGAAACCTCATATGACTTTGCTTGACTTTCTTGCCCTGTCTCCCTTCTTTCCTTGTATTCTCAACCACTGGGTTCTGTTCTTGTCTATTAACATAAATAATTCAGTCCCTCACCTTCAGTCTCAGTTATTGTCAGCCAATCGTTTTTAGTACTTTATTTCTCAGTGTCTTCCAGTGCCCTGGTTTCTGTGTTTCTATGTATGTATTGAGCCAGTCTCAGTCACTCCCTCAGTCACATTTTCTGTCCTTATTTCCAATTCTGATCATATCAGACTTGTCCTAATTTCTGTAAATCTTGAGTATTTTTATGAGTTCATGTTTGTAGACTTAGAGAAGATTACTGTTGGCTGCTGATCATAGAGAAGATACATTTTCCAGTGCACAGCTACTCTCAAATTAGCTAATGATTTTTTAAAAATAGTTTTCAATATCCTCAAATGACAGATCATGTATTTCTTTTCCAGGGACATCACTATTCTTTGCAGCACATTTAACTAAGATGTCTTCTCTTTAGTCTTTTCTTCATTTATTTTCTGCATGATATTGACTGTGATGACCAGTGCTAAGTACATTTCTTTTATCGTTAGAGTCCTTTCAAGAATTGCATCTTTCTCTTAGAGCTTCTATCTCCTACCTCTGCATTTCTTCTCCTATCTCTGCATTTCTGTCTATTCCTTTCCACGTCCCCCTTTATCAAAAGCAATTCCATTTGCACCCATAGCTGCCTAAAGACGAGGTCATCCATCTGTATAATGCCATGTAAAACAATAGCCATATGTTCTCTAAAGTATTAATTGATTAAACCTAAGGAAAGCGCCTAACTCTTCATACATTTTACCAAGATTTTTCTTGCCTATTTTTCCTTATTAAAACTCTTGGAACTGCTAAATGTCTCTCTATGTGTATCAACTTGTAAATTCTGCATTTTTATTCAATTGACACTTGCTCATCGGTTATTCTGGTTTTATCACCACTTAGTAAGTACTATGGATTTGTTGTTACTCATTTATTATTGCATGGGACTTTAGCAGAAAGGTGCTTGCATTTAATGTAGAGTCAGAATTCTCAAATGAATGTATCAGGTCATTTGCAGAATGAAAATACATCTTCATTTTCCCGTGTGACATTCCTTCTTCTCTGTCAACCCATTTCAGCAGTGTTTCAGCTTCCCCTCTATTGTTACTTTCTCATTTTCCTTCCACTTCTGTTTCACCTCCTCCCCTGTCAAGTACTACTTCTGAATATCCCAAATATTTCTTAATATGTCACTTCCTTGACCTGCAAGGCAATGTGTGTCTATGATCTGGAACCATGTGGCTGCTGGTTGACCAGGTGGCTGACTAGGAGGCACATGCATTCTGAGGAATCAGTGACAAGCCAGGAGATATGCATTTTCTGCTGGACATCTTGTTGCTGCCTCTTGGCAGCTGGGCAAATCAAACAGTGCATGATGCTTCTCAGCAGCTGAAGGGCCAAACAAATGGTTTTTCAAACTGCAAGAGACCCACAGCCCACCTGTTGTGCAGGCCTGCTATAAAGGTTGAACATTTCAGCAGGGAAAAGAAGTCAGGAGCTGGAAACAAAGCTGTCAGAAGCCTGGAAGGCAAAGGGATTTTTTTTTTCTAGATATGTTGAATTACTGCCCAAGGAAACATCTGCTACTTAGCTAGGCTGTTTATGGAAACAAACAGCTGACTCTTCTAGACCCATAGAAATATAAAAAGGTTCTGTGAAGCAGCAAAGACAAAACAGTGGTCTGACTTGTTTGGAGATGAACACATCTGTGATTTTTAGGCCCCTTAGCCTGTTTCTCCAATTGAACAGATAAAAAAAAAAAAAAAAAAAAAAAAAACAAAAAACAAAAACAAAACAAAACCAAAACAAAACATATCCAATAAAACCCAAGCAAAGAACCTAATAATTTCCATTTAATTTGACAATAAAAATTCTTTTATTTAGCTTAGGAGTCAAGAAGCACTTTGAAGGTCTGTCGATGTGAAATAATATGTCTTGTGAAAATGTGACTTTCAGCAATCTAACAGATAGATTTTGCATTTTTCTTTTTACCTGTCTGATTTTCAGGTTTCTTCATTGAATTTTCCATTTTTTAGATTTCTAAAGATCAGTAAGACAACTGATTTCAGTCTCTACACTTTTGGTTAACTGTAGGCGTGAGACAAGACTCTCTCTGTAATGTGACTGTTCTCCTTTGGGTTATTCTAGCACCTCTCTAGGTAAGAGTAGTGATTTGAGGTAACAGAAACCTGTGGGAAAGACAACAGAATGGAGCAAAGCCATTGTAGTGACCCACTGGGGAGTGATATCTGCTGTTTTGTTATTGATTCTTCCCTGCATGCCAGAGTTTGTCAAATTGATGCGTTTGTGAAAACGTATGCACATGCACTGTTCAATTATAGAAGCTAAAGGGTAGTCTGTTTTCTGCATTGCTCTTCTCTTTTGCCTTTCTTATGCTCAAAATTTATTTTCAGACCTAGGGATGGTATTAAGGGTGTGACACTGTTGGAATATTAGTGTCTAACCCTCAGTGACATTTAATGGAGCTTCCTTACTAACTCCCTGTGGATAGTCCACCTGATTCTGTTTTATTTTTGTTCAGTCTTCACAAAATATTTGCTGGTTCAACACTGTTCTTATTTGCAGTAACACATAATGCTTCATTTTTTCTTCTGATTAGTGCCTTAAACTTCAGATGCTTTTTGACTTCACTGTGTAACACCTTGTATTAATGTCAGGGTCATGCACTTATTATTCATGTGAACAGTGCTATTCACTTCAGTGAAATTACATACATAATAATAAATAACAACATTAATCTGTGTGCACCACCTTGAATTTCATTACTGTTGCAGAAGATACATCTCTGAAAATAGGTTCTCTTAATTTTTATACATTTCAGAAAGAGCTTGGCTCTCTCTGTGCACACTAATTTAAAGATTTTATTTTATTTTCCCTAAGCCTTACTACCTTTATCAGCTCACAAGTTTTAAAGACGCTTGTTTTACTGATTTTTTTGGCTTGACAGACTATCCAATATAGTTTAGCTTTTAAGCCTAGATTCTATAGTAGACATTTAAAACATCTCTTTCTAGTTCATCTGTCTTTTACTGTTGATACTGGAATACTTGATGAGGAAACAGACGTTAAAGATTTATTTTGTTTCATATTTCATTGACCATGGATAAATACTGAAATTATCTTACAATGCATGGAAACCAAACAGCAATAAGTATGTTCTCTATCCCTCTGCCCAGGAGTCAGCACTTTGGCAGGTTTTCAACCCAAGCTAATCAATTAAAGACAACATTGATTAACTTAAACAGAAGGTGATATTGATTGCAGGCAGGAACCTATAAATAGACAATTGTTTCATAGTGTTCATAGGTCATTGTTAGCTACACCTTTAAACTTCAAGGTACATAATCCTGTTATCTATTACCCAAAAAGCAAAGGAAAGGCACAGAGTGAATATACAGTTATATATATGTTGCAAAGTACTCTTATTCAACTCTCTCATTCAACACATACTCTTACATAAAATTTTTCACATTTTATTTGAAATTGCTATCTATTGCAATTCACGTCTCATTTTATAGCTGTATATATATGGAGCTGATGGAAATCAAATATATTCCTGACTTTTCTACTGAGATGAATGGTTAATCAATCAGATTTTCTTCCAACATGGTGCTTTAGTTCACTTTTAAAGAAACTGTATGTAAAATTAATGACTAAGCATGAACAGAGTCAAGTGGGAAAATTCAGGACAATGCGAATATTAAAAAAATCCCACACTGTGCTCCAGAGTCTTTATATGGAATTGTTTTGACTTTCATTTTCATTCATCCTACATGTTCATCTTATTCAAAGAGGGAAGGATAGGATGGATGAATTCTTACCTAATGGACTTCTGGGGTCACCCCAGTTGTCTTGCTACCTGGGAAGGATGGGTGCAAGGCACCATCCTAGGTATTTTTGTTTCCCAGAAGTACTCTGTTCCCTTCATCTTCTCCCTCAGAAGGTGACTGAAACCTGACCAGGCAGGTAGAAGATATATTTCCAGCATAGTCTCATCAGCTAAAAAATAAATAACATTTTTCCTTTTAGAGAAAGAGCTAAAAGGCTTGATTTTTTCTATAAACCAGGATGAAAAATTGATTAAAACAACATTGTTTCAGTGAAATGGTATTTCTATAGCCTACCATGAAACACGTATAAATAAAGTGGATTTCTAGTTCATTCACAGCTGAACTATAATTCTGAATGTTCTGAGGCTGGTTGAGAAGCTAGATCTGCTGGCTGTAAGCTGTTTATCAGTATTTGCCTATAGAGTGTGTAGAGAGCTGTCTATTTTTCTCTTTCTTATATTTTTTTTCCCTCTGCCACATTTACTACATCTTAGACAAGTGCTGGAAAGTAACATCACATCATGTTCAGATATGTCATAAAGAGGATTGTTTCTTGGCATTAGTTTTTTAAGCTCTATAAAGATTTAAAATTTCCTGATGTCTGTGTATTATACCCATGTAAAGGAATTTCATCTTTCAGTATTAGTTTTGCATTCTTCTGTTAAATCCTTAAGACCTCACCATCAATGGATGTCAAAATATTTAATGATTTGAGATTTTTCTAATAGATGCACTTCCCCTGTGACTTGTGTGAAGAATGAGGGAGAAAAGTCTTACACAGAAATCAGAGTAATATTTTTCAGTTCTCCTAAAAGTACTGTGGTTTGGAGAATGGTAATGTAGACTAGTAGCCAGTAAGTTACTTTATCCATTTAGCACACACAGGAGGAAATCTATTAGATAGGGAGATCCATGTGTCCTTCCTGAAAGGTGCTACAGCTTGAGCAGGTGAAAAGAAGCATCTAATCCAGATTAGATTTCAAATCTTGAATTTCAAGTTCAATGAGACTTAAACCATTAAATATGAATGGTCGCCATCCTATTCAGTGGCCTTTTTTGACTATCAGCCATCAAAGAAGAAAAATTTTCTAAGCAAGCCATGCTAACTAATCTACCAAGGCAGGTCATAATCAATTTTCTATCTTATCCCTGCATGTCTGAAACTCTGAAATGAGGTTTTCAGAGAGAAGTTAAGATATTCTTATCTTAACATAAATTCTCACACTATTTAAAAAGTTATTTGGTTGTCCAAAAGCAGCTGACTTGTGCTATTGGAGATGCTGCAGTGCGTCTGAGACATCTGCATCATGCCTCCAGAAGATCCAGGCCTTTCTGGAGCAGCAGCTGGAAGCAGCCTTACAGATGTGGAAGTCTGACTCAAATCATAGCAGACGTTGAACCAAACCCCTTTTGCTCATTTAGAATGCCTTTGAACATACGACATTCTATACTTGGGTTATATATAAATGGAAATTCATAGTTTATTGTATATATGGAACAAAAATGTATTTATCGCTCCTATCATTTTTACACACAAACATTCATGAGATAATTTCTCTAGATCTTGCTCCCCTGTTACTTGTGGACTAGCTTGTATTTAACATAGCATTTGACTGAGATAGGAAAAAGTCAAATAGGGAGAAAAAGTTGGGTGTTTTTTAAATTATTTTTAAAGAATCCCAAACTGACTGACTTTCAAAAGGATCTGATAGTATTTACCATGTGTGACTCAAAATCAGCTCTTTGGCCAAATAGATAAATGGTCCTGGATATGGCAGCCCTGAACTTTGCTAATTGTATTAGCATATTCTCCTACTTTCTCTGTTCTTTGGAAAATCTTTGACTTCTGTCTGTACATCTAATATTAAAATCTTTTCATAGATGCCTCCTTTTTCTTTTTGATTTGAAACAAGCAATTCATTTTGGCCATGAAGCTTGCAAGAGTAATCATATTTAAAAAACAGCTAAAGAAGCAAAGTTGGTCTTTAGCAGACATTCAACAGAATGTATTTATTAAGAGTGTGTAATTCTTTTCAACTACAAGTGTAAATAAATATATTGAAACAAAACAAAATTAGGCATCAAGCTGAAGGAAAGCGTGTTTGTGCATAATAGTTCTGAGAAACTGTTTAAGGACAGATTATTCATGAGAAAAGACTAATTTTTTAAATCTACAGAAATTAGCTAGTCCAAAATTAGTTTGTTAAAATTTGGTTATTTATTTTCAGAGGAAACTTAAACTATTATAATGTTGCTGCATGAATATAAATTTTAGTAAATAGATACTTTTTTATTTGAGCTACTGATTCCAATTTGCAGCCTTGTGGCTGTCTCAAATTGTTTTGAGCTATGCCAGGAGTAACTGGAAATCTACTAGAAATTTTTTCATTGTAATATCTGAACAACTTTGCAGTCTTTAATGGATTTAGTCTTCACATCAGGAAATACTCCTGTGATGCAGAACAAAGCAATTATCTTTATATATAGAGGGACTAAGGAGCTTGATCATGGATATATCAGAAATCTGTGGTGTAACAGAGACTGAGCCTAAATCTTGCAAGAGCTAAAGATTTTATTCTGCCCTTCATGTTTTGCCCTCCCTTTTATATATTGTCATGATTTCTCATTGTACAGACATATGGAAAACTAGATGGAATTTACCAACTTGAATATCAGTGACAGGATTTATGTCCCAAAACTCCATGCTAGCAGAATACATGGAGCACATCATCTGTGCCTGCTCTGCACTTGCTCAGACTGATGGCTAACCTCTGTGAATATCAGGATAATGACAAAATGCACCTGGTCTAAGTGTTTTCAAGTCTTTTTTTTGTTAGACAGAGCTTTGAAAATACAACAACATATTCTGTCTAGCATTATTTGATAATTACTTGATTTTATATGAGTGCTACTCACATACCAAGTTAACCCTGTGTATTCATCTTTTGTAAAAAAGAGCTGAAATAAATTCTAGATTCTGGTACTTCTACATAAATATAATCAGTTTGGTTAAAACACCTTGCATAAAGACATTTCAAAGATTTGGAGCTACAGTAGTGAAGAATGGTTTGTTTAATTAGTGTAGGATCTACCAGCTTCCAAACCCAAAGTTACACTGAACTTTTTTTCTTCAGCTTTCTTGTGTACATACCAGCTCAGTACCTGCTATACTTTTACTCACAGAAGTGAAAATAAACCAGTATGAGTTTTTTTGTGCTTCAGGAGCTGAAAGCCTGTGTGCATTACTACACTGTCCTTTTAATGTTTCAGTCAAAAACACAAAGAAGATGTAACATTTAATTAAATCTGAGCAATCAAATGCAAATCTGTCCACAAGTATGTTATGGCAACAGCAATGTTTTATATGAAAAAATATTTTAATGCGTTTCTTCTAAGAGATAAACTGATATCTTGCCATCAGTGGGACAAGAGTATTCATTAAATCTTCTGTTGTGATCATCCCTACCTATGTCCCCTACAACAGTATTGAAATTACTGTCCCACTCATGACCAGGTAAACTAAAGTTATTGAAGGAATGTAACCAAATGATGTCACTTTCCTTAAAACTTTACATAAATATTGAGGGGAGACGATGACTATGAGATGTTAGTGACTGTGCTGGTAAGTGCTTTTGATTTCTATTGGAAGTTATATATGTCCATGAACCTGTATTCTCATCACATTATGGATTCAGGCAGCACTCCTGATCTCAGGTCTTTCTGTCAGACTCATCTGCAAGTCCAGGCTTCAGACCTAAAGGGTTGTAGTGAGTTCACCTTGTAAGTATTGCATGAGGGTCTTCTTAACTGTGGACAGCACTATGAGGATGCTTATTTGGAAGTCTCACTCCAATTTGAAGCATTTTGATAAGGAGTAATGCACAAGGTGAAGGGTAAGGCAAAACCTTTCAAGTACTGCGTTTCTACTTGTTAAAAGGGAGGAGCCAGTGAAGGAATTAGAAGAGAGTGACAATTCAAAGAAGCAGACTAGGAAAATATTTTTGCCATACAAATTTGTTTATACAACTGAGACAGAAACTTTAGTAGGTGAGATATGAGGAGAAACATCATGTGAATTTATAGCTAGAAAGAGGGATAGGAGAATGAGGGGCAGAGACTTTTTATGAGAATAAGTTTAGACAGTGTTGTAATGAAGAGTCAGAAGTTACAAACAAACAGGATACATTGATTTTGAACTTTACTGACAGACAAGATTAAAAGAGTAGTTCATAGTGACTAAGAGTAGTAGTAGTGGGGAAGATGAGGAAGAATCTGAAGGGGTGAATGATTAACGGCTCTGTTTTCTCAAACTAAGATTGTCAGAGCAGCAACATATGCACATAGATGATCAGAAAAGCAGACTGAGGTTTTATGTCAGACAGAAGGGAACAGACCTGGAGTACAAAGGGCCGTGTCAATTGTCAGCATGGGTATGGTGACTGAATTTCAGTTTATGGATTTGACTAGTCAGATACAAAGTATAGAGAGAGCGACAATGTGAGGAAGATCGTAGCCCTCAGAAATTAAAACAGAAAGTTGAGGAAGAAGCAAAAAATGTCAAACTGAGAAAGAAGTTAACAATGTGGAGGGAGAATAAGAACCCAGCAAAGGATGAACAATATTTGAATGCCAAAAGCTTTTTAGGGAATGCTAGTCTAGAATCTACCAGATATGGTATGAGTTGTTAGTTCTAATATTTGTTTGTATAGAAGTCATTAACACAGACACATTTAACAAAAGTTTAAAAAGTCAGCTGACTAGAAACAGAATTAATGGTCAACGAAGAAGGCACTTCCTAGCATTTTGCAAGAATCATGTTCATTCATCCATGTATTTGACACTTTCTTAGCAAATTAGGAACATGGACATACTATATCCATGTTGTTAAGCAATAGGTAGCTTAGATTTCATAATATATAATATTTTATAATGAATAGGTTTCATAGATTTTAACTTTTTATCAGTAAAGTCCCTAAAGACAATAGGATTTTTGTAATGAATTATTACAGTGTGAGTTCTGGAAATTGTATTGGGTAATTTTGCTAAACCTCCGTGGTAGTTGCACTAAAGGATTTTGTTAATTGTGGTAATCAGCTTTCAAAAAATGTTAATACATGGCCACATTTTCTCTCCTCCTATTTAAAGAGAAAAATCTCTATTTCTGCCAGATGCTGTAGATTTTCCACCTAACTGAAATAAGAAAGAAATTATATCAAGTCATTGCACTTTAATATCTGATTCTAGATAAAAGGTGTGTTGACAGCAAAACTTTCAAAGGGAGGTGCCTTCAGTTGGAACTTGGCAAACCTGCAGGGGAGGGAGAAGTTAATATTTTAAAAGGGCCACATAGTCTTCCATTACCTTTAATCCTGCAAGAAGTGAAGAAATATAGAGTGTAAGTGAGCAGATGTTCTTAACAGTCTTCTAGCAGCCTGTTTTTGTAAAGAGTGCCAGCTAGTGATTTTCACTGCTTGTGGAAAACCGGCTTTGTACTGGGGTAAGTGTTAAGGAGAGCAAGTGAAAATCCCCCTCTAGGTACTTTGTAAAATGCATATGTGTATATTCATGTTATAGAAAAAGAAATTTATGTTATCGGATTTGGAGAGGATATCGTAACTCTTTTGCTAGAGCAATCTTTTTGCTAAAGGAGCTTAAGCTGCAGAAAAAACACATTATACTTTGGGTATTGCATGTAATAAAATATTATTTAAATAAAAGATATTGAAATAAAAGTTTCAATTTAGGAACTTGAGTGTATTGTTGTGAAAAGCCTAGTCAGTTATGTTTATAGCTTCATCTTTTCACAGAAAGAAGTGTAGGGATTCCTCATGCTTTATGCAAGTATAGTAGGTTTTAGATAACAGGATCAGGTCCACAATTTGCCTTTCTTTAAACCTACAATAAAAAATGAAAATAAATACCACCACCACACACACTACAAAGGTGAAAAAATGCTGTATGTTGCATTTTCCTACCTCCTGTGGCTAGGGACAGAATGCAGACATGCCACAATAATGTTTTTTATTTCTACTGTTCAAACCATATTAATGAGAACATCATTTTGGAGAACTAATTATTTCTATTTGTCTTGTGTCACACTTTCTAATTCCCCTATATTAGCACAGCCAAAGCAAATTAATTGCTTTTCCAGCAGTTGAACCTTGTCCAAGAATGAGCTCACATTCCCTTCCAGTTCTGCAGTTTCTAGGAGTGCATTGTGTCAAAAATTTCTCTTGATACTAAACATAGCCCAGAGAATATCTTTGCAGATTTCTGTTGCTGCTCACTTGATGAAATTTATAAGTTTAAGTGACCCACTAGGAAAGATAAAGTTCTTAGCTGCAAGATTATACATCAAAACAGTTAAAGTGAAATTAAAATTAAATGAATGAATCTCACTGAAGCAAAAAAAGCAGTAATTAATGGTTCCCTTAATTGTCTTCATAAAATATTTGCATGGGTCTAATTTGCATAATTTGCATGTATTAATTAATCTTTCAAAGGAATTTTGTGCTGAGAGAAGCCAAAAAATCTCTTTGTTTTATTTAACATCTAATGAAATATTTATCTTCGTTAATGAACTTCTCATCTTCATTAAAATAAAAATTGCACAAGTTTGTATGTTTTAAATGTTTTTATAATTGAAGTATACAAAAAAAATCTCTTCAGACCTACAGTATCTGAAAAACAAACACATTATTGCACATTCTGTGTCATTTTGACTACAGCAACATTTAAATTTGGAGAAACCCTATTCCATCTACCAAAAGTTTTCAAGGGTTTTAAAATTCTTTCAATTTTATGCTAATTGATGATAATTTTGTTCTTTATATTTTACAAATAGGGATGACAAAGTAAACATTTTGGCATTTTTTATTATTGTCAACCTGTGATACCTCAGAGGTTTTATGGAACAGATATTATGCACAGAAAAAGAGACTAGCATCATAGGTTGGAGTTTAAAATACTGCAGGAGTTTGTACATGATGTGGGGTTAGTTTATAATCTACAAGACTTAACAGCTGAGGAAAAAAGAAAACAGTTTGTGAGTTACTAACTGGCATTTAATAATCGAACTTGGAATAAGGCTGATGAATGTAAGTTACAAAGGACGGTCCTAGCTGCGGTGATCAGCAACTTTGAGATAGCATCCAAAGTAGACAGACATGCAGAATGAGAATATGCAGTGTGAAAAAAAAATCATCAGTATTGAAGTTTTCTGCAAAATCTAAATATAGAACTGCAAGGAGATTAGAAAAAATTAAGAGCTATTTCTGTAAAAAAAAAACAGGTATAAAAGGACAATGATTGGGTGTTTTGGGAAAAAGGTGAAGACTATTACTTAAAACAAGGACCACCTAAAATCCCAAAGTAATCTATCAGCTACTTAATATTGCTGGAAATAGAGTCTGTGGACAAAGAAGACAAAGTATAGTTAAAATAGTGTCTAAACAGAATGTTAAAACTGTGCATAGTAAGACAGGTGAAAAGGAGTTTCCTTCACTTCAAGGATGAGTACAATATTTTTGGAATAATGAAAATATACTTGAAATAAGGAAATGATTGGGGGTTTATAATTTACAAGAAATTATATTTGCACAGTGAAACAGCACAATGGGATTTTTACTCATTTTCAATATGCCTGCATTTGCTTAAATCCTTGAACAAGTTTATAAACACGTTAATGTGTTTGCATTCATTTTAGACATGTAATAACTGAGAAAGCCAGGCTTGCAGAGACCGAAAAGTAGGTGCTCCTTAAGAGTGCTTTAGAATTTCATAAACAGGATGTTTAAGCTATCAAGATGGTATACAGAGTCATAAATTCTTTACTACATTATCCTATAATTTTTTCAACTGATAAGATATAGTGGGACTTCGCTGATACCATAATGGCAGTATAGATATTGCTCTGTGTTCTGAAGGTGTGGAATAGCTGCTGAGGCAATGTAATTATCTATAAATACCCAAACAATATCAGTGGGAGGGATATGTTCTACTTCACACATTTGTGGGGTAGATGTCTTTATCTGAGCTATTTGGCTGGACTCCTGTTAAAGTCAATGAAGAGTAATAGACACATCTCTCCCTTTGAAGAAAAAGAATCACAACTTCCAAGTTTCTTCATTGATTGTAAAGGGAGTCTGCTAAACCGGCTCAAATGCAGCTACATACAGTGCAGGTGTCTGAAGTTAATGTGATGAATTTCATGTGTAGTGTATTTTCCTTTTTGCTTGCCTCAGAACTCCAGCATCAGTTGTGACAGTAATCACACTAGAGCAGCTGCATTTCAGTCACTTCTTGTAACTACTGATGTTAGAAATGGGTAATTTTGCATCAGTTCTGGAAAAATATCCAAGCTTGACAATTCCTTTTCTGTTTCATATAACACTGAACAGTTTTGAAAGTTGCATAAAGCATGACTCTCAAATGTAGAAAAGAGAATTTGAGTTCTGCATTAGTACTGAAGCTTTGCTGCATTTGTTTCATTTGGATGCTACCACCCAAGGCACAAGGCATGAAACAAGAGTCAGAAAAGCATTCTGAAAACTCTGAAATAAGAAAAAAAGCAGGCATAAATTTAGAGATAGAAAAAGAGATAGATGAGGTACCAAGACAAGGAGGTAGATGGAAGTATCACAGAACTCTAGAAGGGAAAATAGTATCAAATTACTCATACCGTTTCATTATATTACTGAACTTTATTACTATATCATTACTGATTAGTGATGGACAACTAGTTAATGTTTTGCCTTTTAAATGTAGTTATTCTTGCAAACAAGACATGGGCTGGAATTAACTTGATGTAGCATAGAAGTCTTCAGTGTAAGCATCTACATCTGTGCTTGTCACCCTTGACCCTCACTGGATATAGAGATTTCTATATCTATACAGATACAGAAATATCTATAGTACAGTTCATCCCATTATAAATAATAATTAGAATACCCCAGTATAGACTGTTACAAACAAATTTAGTAAGCTCAGTCATATTCCAGAAAACCTGAATTCAGTTTCAGAAGGTGAGAAAGTAATTTCTTCGGTGGTTGTTGCTGTTTGTAGTGTATGGAGTTTTTTTCCTATACAATAAATCCATTTTATAGCAAAGGTTGTAATTATACTCCAAGATTGTCTAATTGCAAAGAATTGATATAGCATTTGACACAGTCACAAGAAGTATATGCTAAGGAGTCACTGTTTTACCCATTTTACATTTTACAGCAAAGAATTGAGTGGATAATATCGATTTCAGAATTAAAATGGTACCATTTATTGGGGTGGCTTATATGCATTACATCTGATGTTTTGCTCTTGAATGGCAAAGGAATACCTCATCTAGCATGCTTCAGGGCATTTTTAACAAATGCCTTTAGCTGAAACCAAGTTTTTATGCATAAAGAAAGAAAGAATATCTACTGATATCTTGATGGCAGCACCGATGCTTTGGTGTCACACAAGGGTGTTGTGAAACTTAATTAATATTTGTAAAGTATTCTGGATCTTGGATGAAAGGCACAGTAGAAGTTCAGTTATGTTATTAACTTTTGCTTTTATATTTTCTTTGGTGATGGATCAGAGTCCTAAGCATTAAAAAGTGGCAAAGAGAGGGGATACAGCAATTTACAACTATCAGCTAATTATAGTTCGTTTCAAATCTTGTAGAGGGAAATAGCTGGAGAAATATTTTATGGGATTTAGCAAACTAATACTTGATAGCTGAAATTTTGTGTAAATGTACCTTACCTGAATCATCATATGAGAAAAAATTTAATAGACTGACTTACCTTAATTATTCAGCATTAGATCAGAAATGGTATATTGCTGAGTGACAACATTTTGGTGTAGTACAGGACTGTCTTTCTTTTATAATCCTAAGATAACTGAGGGGTCAGAAATCCTGTTAAGGAGAATGAAAGTTCAACATTCACTTAAAATATTCAAGAGGCAAAAAAGCAGTTAGACTTAAAATGTAAATAAAACTGTACTGTGAGATTTTAGCAGGCAGGCAGCCCTTTGTGCAGTGTTAAGAGTTAAGAAGGCAATCATCTTCCTAAAATATCACTCCAACTTAATTGCTGTATTTCATCAGTTGAAGAAAAAGAAAAAAAGATAATCTTGCCATCAAGAAAGCTATATTAACTTCATTCAACTAGCTGAGGGTCTGATGGTTTAATTTAAAAGTGGCCAAAGATTTTAGGTTTTGTCCTTTCCATCTTTGGCAGTAATATTAAAAAAGAGGCATTTTTGTATCCTTGAGAAATAGGAAATATTTATAATAATTTATTTTACAATAAACAAATTTTTAAAATGTCTGTAATACTCATATAAATTTCATATTGTAAACCAGAAAAACAAGCAATTACTATGTTAAATCTACTGTAATTCTAAAAATAGTGTTTCCTCACAGTGCTTGTTTTTTATATTGATATGATTAAGATAAAACAATTCCGCCTTTGTGTAATTCAAGAATTTGGCTTTCTCATGTATTTGATGTGGAATTTGACCCATCTATATTAGTATCTCAAGTACCTATGAAATTTAAAAATAAGTCAGCTAAGAAAAGGAAGTTTAAAGGAAGTGAAACTAAAATTAACACATTTGGAAGGACTACTTAGCCAGCATCACGTTCTATCTAAGCTAAAATTTGCTGTCAGCATATATCTATAATAAGTATTCTTCCAGTGAACTGCCAGCTGGCTTGTAAAGAGGAAAAGATATTCTATAGAATAGACTGCTAGCTTTAAAAAGAAATATTTTGCTTTTGCTCTTTGTAGGGTTCCGTAACATCTGAAGGACATCCTGGGAGACAGCAGCATATATAATGATAATGTGATGTCATTTTGTTTTTCCTAGTTGAGAAACACAAAGTGTGTACCAGTAATGGTAAAAACATTTTTTCTATTATATTCTTGTCAGCCTTATTTTTTAAAAGTGGTGCAGCCTCTAATAGCTTAGGAAAAGCAGCAATAGCATAATAGTGTGTTTTGTCATGGATGTTAGAAAGGATGGATCACAATGTGCTACAGCTGGCCTTGGAAACAAAGTGTTATGAAGGCAGGACCAAAAAATTTACAGTGCTGCTTTATGTGCATGAAATTAGAATATGGATTGTTGAAAATATACAATGCTGTATTAGATAATTTAAGTTTTGACTTGTTTATTTTGTCTATGTGTTGATTCTGCAGATTTTGCCTGTGACAAACTGTCGGTGCAACCATTGCATTAAAAGACATGTATTTTTCATGATATTGTTTCATACTGCAATATGCTGGCTACAACTCCTTTCAAGTAATCAAGCTATATTGAATACAAACATAAAATAAAAAGCAGCAATAATTTGCTTTCATTTTTAGCTTTATACTCTGACTCAAAGATATACACTTTTAGCCATTGGAGAGAGAACAGTATCTTTGCACATTGCTGAACTGGACATAAAATACTGTGGCTGGATCAGGCTCCTTGGCTTCACTGGAAATACTGGAAGCATCATAAAAGTAGTACATTGACTGGAGAATCAGTTCCATTTTCAACCTTGCCATCAAATTTGTTATGACAATCACAGTCACTTTCGCTGCAGTAACTGTGCCATCCGATGCAATCTGGTTCCCAATGCTAAAATATTGAAAGGCTCACACACTATTAAAACATACAAATATCAGTTTTATTCCAGTTGCAAATGGGCAGTAGTTCCAGAGCTTGATCTTAAACATTCAGTGCACAGAAAAATCCTTATTTTATAAGGTTTCCCTCTAGGTTTTTTTCATGCAAAATCATTGACTTCTTAGTTTTTCCAGCTAAAATTAACTTTATAGCCAAATGTATTTTACCAGGCCAGATATTCAGTAAATATCAGGATATTTACTGAATATTAGTAAAGATTCAGGCTATAGTCAGTTTTTGCCTCTTTTTCAACTAACGTAGTATAGCATTATGGATAGTACTAGATGGGCTTTAAAATCTGCATTTTCAGGCTCTCATGTCACAAATATATTCATAAATATATTCATAAAAATAATTTAAATACATCCATCATCCTGGAAGACCACTCAGAGCGGAGTTCCCGCAAAAGAGTTGGTTTGTGTCTCTTATTATTATTTAATGTGTATACGAGGAATGATCAGTTGCTCTTCTCTGATGAGCAAGTCAATTAATTTCATGTGCATATTGTGGACTGTATTCCTTGTCTTATACTAGAAGCCTGTTCTGAAATTATTCCAGTCTAAGTTCACCTTGAGCATGAGTAACCAACACCTTAAACGCTGTTCCAGGGAATGTCCTGCAAGTGGCTTGTACAATGCCATTAGTGTGTTGTTTGCCATTGACAGGAAACACTGGAAGTGGAAAGCTGGGGGAGATGGGGAGAGGGAAGGAGATGGATGGGGAAGAGTAAAAGCAACCAGGAAGTAACATTTTTCTTTTCCTCTGTCTTGAGAAAATCACACTCTGAAGCAGAAAGTTTTACACTTCAGATATTTTGCACAGCTCATTGCTTTTGGCTGCAAAGTAGTCACTTGATCCCAAAGTCATTGGTTAAGACTGCTCTGTGGTTTAATTTAGCCATTCTCTTTTCTCTTGCTTACTTTTTGATGATGAACCATGGTGTTAAGTTCTCTCTGGGAAAGCATGCTGCTTCCATATGGTCTGGGATTTCTGTAGTGGGGTGCATCCAGGACACAGTCTGTCATGACATGCTGTTTTTTCTGAGGAATCTTTACTGGCAAAGACACAGAGTGGTGCCAAATTCAAACCACCTGGCCCTAAGGCTAATTGAGTTTTTCCTGGGAGGGTAGAATAATCATTTTGAAGTACCCATCTGAAATTATGTTACCACTGAGAGGGAATGGGGAAGATTGGCTTGTCACTGCAGTACTTAAATGCATCTATGAAGATGTATTCAAGATGGAAGTTTACAATTAGTTAGGGGAACTAGTTTGAACTCTGAATTGTAAAGCAACCTACCTGGGCTAGCATTAGCACTTGCCACAGAAGCAGGGTCCCCTCATAATATAAAATGCTGGTAGTTTTCATTCTGGAAAAGAACAAAATCCTCTTGCTTAAGTATTGCTTCATAGCTAACTACTGGGTTAGACCCCATTTACATGTTTCAGCTTGAAGTCTTCCTCAGAATTAACATGAGCTGATTTTATTTTCAGTTTTGTAGTTATGCCACTCATGCTAAGCCCTGAGAACTTCATTAAGACCTATGTCTATTTCTGTGTGCTGGAAGGATTATGTGTGACTTCAGTTCATAGCTCATTTCCTAGGGCATGATTTCTGGTTTGGTTTCTCTTGCCTTGACTCTTGTTCTGGAGCTGAATGGCACTGCTTGGTGCCATAAACTTGCTTTCATACAAAATACCTAAAAGCAGCAAGGTTGTGTTACATATGTTTTGACATCCCATGCATCCTTAATAGATTTTCCATGAGCTTGCTGCTGTGCAGTCTATCTATTTTACAGCCTCATTCCTTCCTGTTCTGCCTGTGACTATTTCTTCATATTTTGCATTGGGCAGTTACTCTGTTTTAGCACACAGATGAGAACAAGAATGGTTGTGTATTAAAGTGGCATGCTAATGTGGTACTGATATTAAGAAAGGATTCCCCATATTCCAGAATTATGTATGCAGACTAATATAGCTTTCTTTAAGTGGCCTCTATTTTCCAGTAAACTTTGCAGCAGTTCAAATGGCATCTCAGTTACATAGTCTTGTATTAATTGTGGTGTTTAATCTGAAAACAACAAAACACTAGTCTGCCTTTTAGTTACTTGGGCAACATGAAATTCAAATTACTTGTTTAGAAAAGATGTGGCTGGGAAAAAAGGGTGAGGTAGGTTTGTGATTCTGTGGACCAGAAGAGGTGCTCTGCATAGGAGTTGGTATTAGATCTAAGTCTTTTCTTGTGTTTTGAAAAGTAATGGAGGTAAAGCTCTAGGAAAGATAATACCGTAGAATAGCTCGTCTTCATAAATTATTTGTGTCTGCTGAAAGAAATTAACATCACACTGTCTGTTGATGGAGAGTACTAACTATGACCACAGCTATTCCTAACAAAATTATCATGATCCATGTTACTTTTTCAGAATTGTATAAAAGATGTTTATTATTCATATTTTATTATAGGATCTATATTTGTATACACCTGTATCCTGCCTGCTGTATCAGATTCTAGCTGAGTGATGGAAAGGATTTGTGTGCATTTCTGTTTTGCATGTATATGGAGTGTAGTTTTAAAGAAATACCGACTTAGATGTACTTTTGCATAGATACTTTCTGTAATTCAGCAAAAACTGCTGAAAGCTCCAGCAAATACTGATCTCCTATATTTTGTTCCAATTTCATTTTATGACCACTTTTTCTCTCCAGAAAAGGAAAATAATTCTTTTTTAAGTTTGTTTGAAGCTTAACTGTATGATTGATATCTTATATGTAAGATTACTTTGATGATGATATTTAGTGTAAAACAGTGATCATTTGAGCAAAGCGCTAAAAAAGGAGGCAAAATGGAGAGAAGTGAAAGAAGACTGATCAGACTAAAGGGAGGAATAGTAAATTCTGTTTCCATCTGGACTTAAAAAAAAAAAAAACCAAACAAAGGCAGAAAGTGCCAGGCAGAAACTACATTCCAATATTCAATTCTTTTTCAATTTTATGCTATCAGATCCAAGGTTGCTTGCTTGATACTAAAAAAAAGTCATTTATGTTTCTGGAAATACAGTATCAAATAAAGCACACCTTTTTGTAGAACTTAAAACTGTTTTATGCAGGACAGATTGTTCAGCACCAAAATTATCCACACTGTGATACAAACAGCAATGAGCACAATGAGCTGTGGAAGCTCACAAGCTGATTGTATTTAGCTGTGACTTCATCCTTTAATAACTTTTCCACATGATTCTTCAGTTGAAAGGGTTTTGTTCTGTTTTGTCTGTTGTTGTTGTTTATCATTCCTAATTTTTTTTTTTTTTACTAACATGAAGTGACACAGTACAATGCCTTAGTGACTCAGGTTCGGTGCTTGTAAGTAATCAGTTCTGTTGCCTTTTTTTGGATATGGCTTCTTCTGTTTATACAAATAGAAAAAGGGTTCTAAGTTCGTGAAGCAACAAGACAAGACAGTATGATTTTTTTAAAAAAATCTATTTCTTTCAAACAATTTCTCATCATGCTAGTTCAGTTTTTTCAGTCTTCAAAATGGCCAGTTCTATGCATAGTATATGATCTTTAAATAATAGAAGGTGTCATATTCAGGTACTCCCCTGCTTTGTTAGTTTACTAAAGACCAGATTGCTGACCTTTAGCTTACTCCCACAGTAACATGGGAGTAATGGAAATATATATTAATGATTAAAACACATGGTAAAATCACTGAGAGAAGATAGTTCAATATTTGAAAATAATTGTGAAAAAAGGTGTAGAGATGTTCTTTTTTGCACATCCATGGTTTAGTTTTATGTCTTAAATTAGAATTAAAATCTCCTACATATAAATTGCTGTTTTAAAAAGAAACACATGGACATCTCAGTTTCCTGAATATTTGCACTGAGTATTAACACAAATATATTTGTACATGAATGTTAAGTAGAGAAATGAAAGGTGTATGATTAATAACAATATGCAAATTTGAAACTAATTTATTGGTGTTACACAAAGGGCAAACTGGGATAGTGTTTGGCCAAATATGTTTACATACTTCATATTTGCATGCGTTTAATGAACATGCAGTGTGAAATCATTCATCTTTGCATAAAAACTGGATGGGCACTTTTTTTAAAGAACAAATTACTTGAATTTCAAAGCCTCAGTGGTTGAGCCAGCTTTCCTGCATCTCCTGTACTCTGCTATGGAAGATGGCAGTGGATCCATCCATGTTCCCCAATACATGATCTACTTGTGCTGCCAGTTCCAATGTCAGCTCAGTATATATCCCTCCATCCCTCCTTTTCAGTATTGAGTTGTAAAACCTCAGAGTTCTAATTAGCTCTAGACACTAGGATGAATTATTTCCTCTGAAAATGTACTGTTTTGCACTTTATTAGGAATATTATGAAAAGTTATGTTCAGTTGATTCTGTGACTGAATTTTACAAATGCTGGGCTTTTTGTCTCACATTCTGCAAACTGAAAAAGACTGAAGTTCGTCATAAATTATGTTCCCATGATTAAAAAGTTAGACTCCCATTTTTATCTTCTATCTTCAGTGGAAAATAAAACCTCTTATGTCTCAATTTGGAATGAAATATATGAAGAGTATACAATAGTTGTTTCCTCTAAGTTTTTTTAAAGAAGGGTTACAACTTCACTAAGATCCCTTCCATCTGCCACAATATGCTTGCTTTTATTTTGACTTCCTATTGCTGTCTTGTCAAATCCCACATGAATCATTACCATTTGTTTGCCATCCCTTTCTTTTTGTTTTGTTTCTCTTCCTCCAAATTATTAAAACATCAGCTTGAATGAATGGTTAGAAGTACACTGTGATTCACATTTGCCCCATCTTATTAAAACAAATAAACCAACCAGTTATATAATTTTAATGTGCTTGAGCTGTGGCATATGCAGATGCTTTTATCAGCTCTGGGCTGAAGAAGTTGTGTGCATTCGGGCATGCACGTACAACTGTTCTTTGAAAGGGACAAACCTCATTAAGATTACAGGTGCCTGAAAATAACTTCTGAGAAAATAGCTACCATTTTCAATAAAGCTACTTCCTAACAGGAAATGCAACTTATTATGTTACTTAGCGCAAATGAGCAGCTTTGCTTTGATTTAGATATGAGTAGCCCCATTTAAGGTCACAAATATTTTATTTCTTTTAAGCTGAAGTTAGCAGTTTTTAATGGTTGGAGGGTCTGGCAACAGTATACTCAATTCCAGTATGAAGCATCTGCTACCTTTAGGAGCACATGGGCTAGTCCTGGGGATTTTGTGTTGCAACATGTGATTTTGGAAGAGGACCTTAAGCTTAGATCAGCTCAGTCACCAGCCATAGAGATGGGGTTCAAATGAACTTTTGTGAGTGAAGAACCTTTTATTTCCATTAAATACATATGCATATATAGTTTTTTTGGTTGCTGTTGTTGGGTTTTTTTTTGTTATTTGTGCTCATCTCGTCCTTAGAGGATTCAACTAACACTGCTATTATCTTCCTAAGGACAAGAAAAGAGACTGAGAAACTATCAGTACATGAAAGCACTGTTACCTAAAATGAAAAGGAAAAGAAACAGAAGTTTGAAAGAGAGAACAGAAAAACGGGAAAAAAAGCCCCACAAACTAAAATCACAGAAAATTTCAGAGCCATATTTGGGAATAAAGTTCCTGTCTTCACAACAAGAGGCATCAACCTTTTTTCTTTGAAAGTACAAAGAGATTAATAGATACACTATTCAAATACCCTCAAGACCCATCTTGAAAGAAAATTGGCTTCTATCACTGGCCTGCGCCAGTGATACTTGACAAAAATATGTTAACTGAAGTTAGGACTTCTAGCAACTGAAACTGTGGCTACTTTGATGTAAGGGTTCTCAGATCATGGGCTGGGATTTACTGTTCTACAGCTCAAAAATTACAGTTAAAAAAAAAAAGGATAAAAAAATATGCAAAAGTTGATATCCCAACTTTCCAAAGCTCACACTGAGATTTTATATCTTGTCATTTGTTTTCGAGCAACCTGATCTAGTGAAAGGAATCCCTACCCATATCAGGAGAGTGCAGGAGAGTGGTCCTTGGTGATCTTTAAGGTCCCTTCCTGCCCTTGGGAATTCTATGATTCTGTGATTTTCCTTCTCACAAAGTATTTTGTCCTTTTCTTCTTAACCTGGACTCTGGGGGTTTCTTTCTTATCAGCTCTCTGTGTCAAGCTGTTGTATTTTTCTGTCTGTTTGGTCACTTGGTTAGTTGTTTTCAGCTTCTGACTATAGAAAACACTATCCTTTTCCTAAGGAGAATTTACCTCAGTAGGTTTTTGGAAGATAGCAAGTGCCTGACCTCAGATGTGACAGCACACCTTGGACATTGATTTGCAGGTTTTCATAAATTAAACACTGCAGTATTACAGTCATGATGATCACTGTTACTACATTTATTTTTAAAACAACTCTGAGAATATGATTTTTTGGGTGGCAAACAACCCCACTAGGACTTTCACTCAGTGGCAGAAATACCCACATTACCATCTAATGGATGACTTATTTAGTTTGCAGCTGAAGACAAAACCTAGCATTTCATTGTACATTTTTATTAGTTTACAAGGTTGCATATTAATAGTAATAATATATAAGTGGGTTTGTGTTTTTACCTCTGAAAATACTGGGCCCGTAGAGATACTGCAAGCTGCCCACAGAACACTAAAGTGAATCATTACCCAGATGACATCTCTGTGGGAATGCATCTCAAGACATATGATTTGTTTCAGCATTGCAAACTTTTATGTCAGTTCCATTTGTTTGTTTTTTATAACATTTGTGACCTTTTAACTATTTGGGCATGTTCATTCAAAAGCCTCAAAATGAATCTTAATTAAAAAGAGTTGATCTAAAAAAATACTCCCTCACTCTGGGTAGAATTTCTGTCATATCAATCCACAGACAAAAACAAATGATGTTTAGGAGTAGTGGCATTTTCAGTTTGAGTTACTAGCATGAGCTTGTGTGATCTTGCTGAACACTGCCATTTGCAAAAGAGCAATTAAAACAGATGACAATCTGCTAATCACACACAGTTCTATTTAGAAATTTAGCGGTATTTTCCCAGTTTGTGTTTTTGCGTGACTTCCTAAGAGTAAAATTAAGTTTTATGTACTTATATTGTATATAACAGTATGTAAATTTTGGAAACTTCACCACAGATCAACAATTTTCAGTAGGCTAAAAATATACCCCAGTGTTGTAAACATCCTTAGTGTGTGTGTGTGTTTGTGTAGTATGTGTTTGTATGCATATGTTTGTGTGGCTAAAATATTACATATTTGTTTTACATAAAATTGTTTTTATGCTGATAGAAAAATTCTGCATTTGTTAACAGAAGAAAGTAATGCAACAGGCCTGCGTAGCTGATAAATTAAGCTGACTGGGAGGCAGAAGGCACAGGCATGCTCAGGATTTAGGATTTAGAAGTAGTGGCATTTTCACGTTGGCTTAGAAAGGATGACCTGGCTCAATTTGCTGATCACTTTCATGATTTGTAGGTTTTGTCTGTGATTTTAACCTTGAAATCATTAAAGGCCTATCAGTGATAATACTCCTCTTGTATTCAGATAGGAGCTCTGGCTACACCTAGAGGCAAAGTGATTCTGGTGGCTTTGACAATGACACTGAGAAGTTCCTAGCATTTGGAAAGAATCTCAGAACATTAAGAATAGGGAGAGAAGTGGATAGAAACAAGGTAGTAGGAGTCACCAGTGGAAAGAGACAGCAGACAAATATAGAGGTTGTATTTGGTCACCACTTTGTGATGCAAGGTTCCTCTGCAGATCTGTGAGTTTTTCATAACGCAGTTTGAAGTCTTTGAATTTCTGAAGTGCACTGTTCACCTGTTGCTTGTTCTTCATGAGTGACTACACAAACTTCTCAGCCACAGTGCTATGGCCACTTCCCTGGGGAGCCTGTTACAATTCCCAACCTCTGGTGAAGAACCTTTTTCTGATATTCAACCTAAGCTTCCCCTGACTTGGCTTTATGCTGTTCACTCAAGTCCTGTCACTGGTCATGAGCGTGAAGAGATCAGCTTCTATGCCTCCACTTTCCCATGTAAGGAAATTGAAGACTGCAACGAGGTCTCCCCTCAGTCTCCTCCAGGCTGAACAGACCAAATTACCTCAGCAGCTCCTTATAGAGCTTTCCCCTCCGGACCCTTCACCCTTCACTCCCTTGGATGCTCTCTAATAGTTTAATATCTTTTTACATTGTGGCACCCCAAACTGCCCCCAGCACTCGAGGTGAGGCTGCTCCAGTGCAGAGCAGAGAGGGACAATCCCCTCTCTTGCCTGGCTGGCGATGCCTGATGCACCCCAGGGTTGGCCCTTCTGGCTGCCAGGGCACTGCTGACTCGTGTTCAACTTGCCATTGACCAGGACACCCAGGTCCCTTTCCATGGTACTGTTGTCCAGCCTGTCGTTCTCTAGTCCATGCACACCACCAGGATTTCTCCATTCCAGGTGCTGAATCCAGCGCTTGCCCTTGTTAAACTTCATATGGTTTGATTGCTCACCTCTCTGAGTTGTCAAGGCCTCTCTGCCCTCGAGAGATTCAATGACTCCTCCCAGTTTAGTGTCATTGACAAACTTACTTAGTATTCCCTCGAGTTCTGTGGCCAAGCTGTTAATGAAGATGTTGGAGACAACTTATATATATAAACAAGTATCCTCTTACTTTGTAAGGAAGGTGCTTTGTAGAGCTGCCCTTTTTTATTCTTATTCATCTTCTGTGGATACAGAATACAGGATCTGATAGTGTCATCTTTTAAAAGTGAAAAACCTCCTATTGATTTCACTGCCAGGTTGGATCCTTAAGCAGTGTAAAATAGAGCTGACTCTTGAAACTGTACTGCTGTTCATCTTTTGTTGCCTGCTACAAAGATTCTGCTTCCTGCAGCTGTATTTTTAATTGAGAATTGGTTTTAATACATATTTTATTTTAAAAGGTAAATGGAGACCTAGTATAATAAAATAAAATAAGTTACCGACTGCAGGTTATCAGAATGTTAAGGTGTGGGAATTATACATACCTCTCATTAGCAAGTGTACATTCAGGATAGCCAAAGTGCTGGTATATATGCAGACTAATACTCCTACAGAGGTATCTAGACAGCTTTAGTGCTGTAAATGTTTATTGTGTTTACTCAGTATGTTTGGGAGAACTATATGGAAATGTAGCCAGTAGTAGCGCTAGCTAACCTGTACTTAATGCCGGTTTTCTTTGGAGATGGTTTTCCAGGCCTTCAGTTTTACTGAGCTCCATTTCAGGAGCTCCTTCTTTCTCTCCTGAATTCCCATAAGCATTTTGGTTGGTTTTCATGCATCAAATAATAATATAAAAGTCGTTAAATTAAGGCCTTACGCAATTCCTTTTTATTATTCTTCAGTGCAAAAAAAGACCATAAAGAGCCAAGAGAATGGAAATGGTTCTGAGAGGAAGCACTTTTATGTAGTGGGAAAGTTATAATGTATGCTGGAAAAAAAAAAAGAAAAAATAAAAAAAAAAGGAACATAAAAAAGTAGGGAAGGGGAGTACAAAAATGTAAGAAAAATGTAAAGATGGGGAGAAAGTAGCAAAAGGGCAATATACCCTAGAAGCTCACAAAAGAAAACTAGTGGTGGAAAAGGAAAAACAAAGGGACATTAGATAAGAATCACTGCAGCAGAGTGATTCTACAGCCTCCCACTTTCCCCAGCAGTGCTGATAGAACTGGAAAGGGATGTGCAGAAGGTCTTACAGCTGTGTGGTGTGTACTTTTGTCTGCTTTCAGGTTAACTTTTCCTTCTCTCAACAATTACAGTAAGTTCATGGAGGTGATGTCAAATCTTTCAAGGATAACCAAACATTTCAAAAATTTCAGCATTCATTTGTACAGGTTTATCTCATGCAATTGCTTCACTGTGTAGCTAATTTTTACTGTATATCTAATAAAAAATTCTACAGGCTGATTTGGAATAAAAATGTTAGACTAAGAAAATCAAAACAGAAACAAAACCTTTTGAAATCTTAGAAATATTTGCTGAATTTACTTAGATTCAAATAAGAAGTTCATGCAAATTTTAACAGCTTGTAGTTGCAAATGCTTATATTCTAAAATATAAGTTGTGTTTAATAATTATGCACTGGCGAGGATTAATTGCTTCATAATGTGCTTTATTCACATGGGGACAACACTTTCTACCCTACAAGTCAGAAAGCTAAGAAACTTCTCTGTCTGTTTTCTGTTTTTTAAAAAAGAGTCATTATGTTGCTATCAAAATAGGTGTATATAAGGTGTTCATGTCCCAGGTGAGGAAAAAATTGCTTTGTACTTTAAAATTAGGTGAAAATATATTATGTCAGTATGTTCTCTTCAAACTTTTTTCTAGATCAACAGTTACTGGCTGGGTTAGCTTAGTGATTCTCATGTTCCTTCACATATCTCACTTAAATATATGCTCCTCACTTGGGTGGAAAAAATGTTGTGAGAAACGTGCTTACATCTTTAACATAGTAATTGTTCAGTTAATCTCATTTATGGGGGAAGGAGGCTATACTTCACTGATACCGTTTAAATATCCTATACTGGGTTCTATATAAATAGCTACAAATGTGCACAATGGTTACATTACATGGTATATTTAACAACACAGCTAAATCAGAAAGTGTGAGCTATGCCTTTAGTGATGGGAGTACTAACGATTGCATGCAAGAAGATTTTTTTGCTCTGCAACCATGAAGGAAATAATTGCTGTTCAGCACTATTCAGTTACGTTTGCATATCAGTAAAAACACATGCACAGAGGCTCCACCTACATTCCTAGTGCCCTAGCACTGATACGAGTCCAGCATACATTAAAGCTTCAGAAGTTGTTACATTTTTCACAACTTGCAATGTCAGTGTAATTTTCAACAGAGTTTATCTGACCACTGGCAGATGAAATTGCCAAGGTGACATTCAGGTTTTATGATTTTCTTTTATTTTAGGCAAAAAGTACCATGGGGGACATTTTACAGATTTGTTGCATGACTACTTCCACTGAGGTTTTAAGTCTTGTGGGGTTTTTCCTCTTTTTGATTCATTGAAACTATAAATATATAAAGCAAATGTTTCTCTTTCATATTTTAGATGGAAGACTTTATTTGAAAACTACTGTCATGTATTGAATTTTTCCTGCTGAAAATACGTGTGCTACGGTAAAGAACGTTGCAGTAAGACATTGGCTCATAAGGAGTTCTGTGGAAACAAAACGTTTTCAAACCAACTTCCTCAACTTCATTTTTCAATGTTCTTCAAAAATGTAAAGAATTCTGCAAGAGTGTCCTCCTTTGGTTATCTCCTGTGGCTCAACCTGGAGATCTAGAGAATGTTTGTAAATGTACAGTAGCACTGTTCTCACAGCGAAAATCTGCATCTCTGCGCCGGACTATCGTATCCAAAATTACAGGCGGTCAGAACAAGGCTGAGTATTCCCTTTTTCAAGGAATGCAGACTTTCTCCTCCTCTGATGATTCTATATTTGAGCACATCCAATGATCCTTCCAGCGGTGTCCAAGTACACTTACAGACTCTTATACCATACCGAAACCAGCAAGACAGCTCAGAAATGAACTTGTAGAGGGCATAAGAGGATTCTTATTTAAAAAAAAAAAAAAAGGAAAAAAAAAGGTAAAAAAAGAAAAAATTGATACATTCAGTTTTCAAACAATGATCGTGGGTTTTTCTTCTAAAGACATTTTTTCCACATGCTTTCCAAGAGACCAACACATATATGTTAGACTACATTAAGTGAAATGGAATTTTGTGTAAGTGAAAAGAAATGCTGAATGTAAACAAGCTGTTTTACCATTCACAAAGTCTTTTTTCCTAAAATAAAATTAAAAAAAAATTAAAAAGAATAATAATTTCTCATTGTAAACTGGCAGGGGTTTATGAAATAAAAGACTTTGCTTCTTATCAAAATGTTGGTCACATGTACAGTATATAACACAAATCACACAAGGAAGGTATTATGTATGCAGTAGAAATCTAGAGTTTAGGAAATGAAACTTTTAGATAATATTGTTTTGTCACCCTGTTGGTCAGAAAGACACCTTTCTAGTTTTAACGCATGCAGGCATGTAAATATTTGTCCTGGAGTCACAGTATTACTGAATGAGATCTTAAGCATCTGGTAACAAGTCAGAATTCTGTATCAGCCACTTTTATTTGTATATTGAGCCCTGGTTAGTGCCCTGACTAGTGCACTTCTAAGAATGGACTGTGGCTGAGCAGCAAGTCAAAATGCCAGAAATATTTTTATATGTTAATGTCATATTACGTCAATGTTGCTAAAAAAAGAAAACCTAACAAACACTTGATGTATCAGTCTAATTCCACGTAGAACTGAGTGATACAGTTGAAGTCTATTGTCCCTCCCACCTTGTCTTAGGGATGGATGGTTATGTGTTACTTTCACTGTCTTTATGAAAGCTACAATATGTGTTTTCACCTTTGTGCTAATAACTGGAAATAAGCTGCAAAACACTGCTTATTACATTACTAAAAATTATGTTCTTTGCTTTGCATACTTTTGGGTTACCCCTTTAAAGACTGATTTTGTGAATCAGTGCTATTACTGTAAGTTTTGTGATTATGCTTTCTTCATCTAATGTTTTATGCATATAAAGTATTATTTATTACATGGAAACATATCAAAACCTTAAATGTCTAAGATGCCTAACTTAAAGCAAATATTTCTTTAAAAGTAGTTCTGATTGGATATTAATATTATTTTGTCCAAAAAAAAATCTAATGTTTTGTAAACTCTAGCACTGAGCTTCTATAGTTTGTAGGTCTTCCTCGCAATACTGGTACACATTTATTTTGTGCAGTTCATATTTACTCCACCACAATCCTTTTTTAACAATAGAAAGATGTATATACAAGTTCACCTCACAGTAATTTTTTTAAAGAAATATTGAGCAATATTTTTCATTAAATATTGTTGTCTAATACTTTGTAGTGATGTTATTTTCTAACCATGATTCTTTCATGATTGTCATAGTTGCTTAAACACACATGGGATTCTGTACTCCAGTTTTTTCATATGCAGTCTTTAAAGGGTTAACAGCTGTAAAGTTAGATGGACTTGTGGCAAGCTTTTGAATCATTCATATCTGAAAGAGAATTAAAAGCCTACAACTGAAATATGTACTAGCATTTACCATTGCTCTGCTCCTTGCATAGAGTCACCTGTAAGTAGGTTTAGTAGTTTTACAGTATATTCTTTCAAGACCTTTGGGAATGCCTCAGTGTTTGGCTTGGTACATAAACAGAAGTGTTAAGGATTAAAGGGGAACCAATTTATGAGCTGGATGTTTAGAAAGAATCTTGCTAAAAACAGTGTAAATATTACAGACCACGAGATGTTACCGTAAGTTGAAGTTTTTTGCCCTTCTTTAGTTTTACAGGTTTTGGGTTGGTATTTTGGTTTTTGTTTTTGATTTGGATTTTTTTTTTTTTTTTGCATAGATTATGAAGAAAAGTTGTCCTCATGTTATTGTTTATATGCTTTTGTAATCTTAAAGATATTAATGTCTAGTTGTTCTATATTATAACCATATTTGCGCTCTATGCAAGCCCTTGGAACAGAACATACTCATCTTCATGTAGGACCTATGAAAATTGTCTATTTTTATCTATATATTTAAAGTTTTCTAAAAATGAAAAAAGGTTATTACGAATTTTGTTGTACAAAATCTGTACAAAAATCTGTTTTTACATCATAATGCAAGAATTGGAAATTTTTCTATGGTAGCCTAGTTATTTGAGCCTGGTTTCAATGTGAGAACCACGTTTACTGTTATTGTATTTAATTTTCTTTTCTTTTCAACAATCTGCTAATAAAACTGTCTGAAATCTCCCTGCGACTTTATTTACAGTTCATCTTTATTAAATTTTCTGAAATGTATAACATCAGAGGAATATTTACTTTCTAATGGGAGGCATCTAAAAACAACATAAGTCAGCTCTTTGTAATGTGAGGCGAACAGTGCTGAATGATTTTATTTAACATGCAACTGCTTCTTTCTCTAATATGAATTACTGTGGTGAAAAACATCATAAAAGCACACTCTGTGGTTATTGTTTAACAAGCATATTTTCCATTTTTTTTTTCTTGCCAGCTAAGCAAACTGCCCCCATCTACATGATTTATTTATGTACATTTCTCAGTTTATGAAGCTGTTATTTGTACCTTTTTCCTTTATATTATGATATTCCCATGATTCTTATTCCACAAAGCTTTGTGCTGAACAATGTAAAGTGGACACATTGATGGAACAAAACAATATTATTCCTCTAACTACAAAAATGCAGGGGTAATCCTGTTGGTTTTGTCTCAAATCTCCTCCACTTGATAAAATATGGTTAGAAATTTTTTTAACAAACCTCAAGTATTTAAATATTTAAACAGGCATTTAGAGAAAGAAATAGTTCTGGCTTAGCATATCTTTAGGCGCCATTGTGAGAAAAAAAAAAAGGGTGCTTTTTTTCGAGGTCAAGATTGTTATTTAAGAACAAATTTGGAACTACGTTAGTTTTGCTTACAGAAAATTCAAAAGTCGGAGAAGTATGACTGATTTTGAGTATTCTACCATATTGTCCTGCCTTGCCTGGCCTTGGCTTGCCTTCTCTTCCCATCCTTTCTCTTCCCTTCCTTTCTGAATCATACCTACATGAATGCTTCTGCTTTCATTAGGGGGCAGGCCTGTTTGGGACAGCAGAAGAGATTAGCTTTCTTGGATAAGCCCATTCCACTATTCCTGGATGGCCTGGAGACTGCAGGCATGAGGCTGACAGGTTTCCTGGGTTCCAGCAGCTTGCTGTTGCTGGCTGGCTGATTGGGAGTTTGGTCATCTGTATGTAGGGCAATCACAGTCTCCTTCTGCCTGCACTAAAATATCCTGCATGCCTGAATTAGTAAGGATCCCAGCTACACTGTAGCCAGCTCCCCTGCTATAAACTCTGGCACAGCTAAAGCAGGGTAAAAAGTAAACTCATTAATCTCAGTTCGGCTCATGCTGAAACCCAAATTATCTCTACAGTAACAGACTAGAAACCTACCTCTGTGTTTTTAAGCATCCCAGGAAATAGTCTCTTTCAGCAGAAAGGAACTGTACTCTCATAAGTTCCACCCTACCTCCATTAATAAATAGCTGCTTCATCTGTGCAAGGTACCTGGTATTTAACAGGTCTGAGGCTGGATAGGCTGAGGGATAGTCAGATGTTGGTACTCCTTGTGACTTAGGTAGAATAAAAATATGTCAGAGCTCAGATCAAAATCAAGAAAAACTTGCCCTAAACATATCTTGTCCTAAACTTAGTAGTAGGCTATGGTCAGATCCTGAAGAAATTCTGACTCAGCAGCTAATCATCTAAAGTTTTAGGAAAATCCTCTAAGAACTGACAGACTCAAATGGGAATTACTTTTTAATTTTGTTTTTGTATTTTTGCAGGGGAAAGAGATACAAGGTTGGGTTTTGATCTGAAAAGTAAACCTCTTATTTGTTGAAGCTTCTATAAATTCTTGAAAATTGCTTCATTTGTTATGTGCTTACATGTTATTTGACACAAGACTGCAATAAAAAAGGACTGAGGCCAAGATTTTCAAGTGTGACTGCTGATTACAGATTTTTCCAGTTTTGCTGGCCAAACTTCAAATATTTTCAATGCCTTTCTTAAAATAAAATATCCTAGCTCAAGAGTTCTGTGAAACTTATTTCTTCAGTAGCTATCCATAGGATACTGAGGAATGTGTTAGTGTGCCTTTGCTGAGCAGGAGCTCACCCTGATCAATGATGATGGTTCCACCATCAGCAGTATCACACCATTTCAAACTACAGCCTCCTGCTTAAAAAGCTTCATTTTCAAAGAGAGGAGAAACAAGGACTTTCTGTAATTCAAGCTCTTAAAAGAAATCAAGTTAGAAATAAAATCTAGACATCTAGAGTACTTGGAAACTTTGTAAATGTTCACCTGAAAGTCAAGTACTATGAAATACTAAGCAATTTGGGAGAATTTGCACGTGATCTATGAAAAAAACATGATTTCATCATCCAGATTAGAGTAACAATGGCTGGCATAGTCCAGTGAATTGGTTAATTGATGCTCTAAATTTGATTCATAAAAACACAGCTAGGTTCATCTTACTGTATTAGCAGAAGGACAAGAAAACAGATCCCTGCTACCAAAACAAAAACAAAAATAAACAAACAAACCCATCCAAAATTTCAAAACCAAAACAAACAAACCGACCAAAAAAACCACCCAGAAAAAAAAAGAAAAACAAAACAAATCCTCCAGTTGCATATAAAGGTGAAGAAGTCAAAATGAGAGGGATGAAGCACTAGAACAGTTTTCACAGAGAAGTTTCAGGATCTCCATCTTTGGAGATTTTCAAACCTTAGGTGAGCATGGCCCTGAGAAACCTGATCTAGCTGTCTGCAGTTAAAGATCAGACTGCTTGACCTTCAGAGGTCCATTCCAGACTCATTTTTTTGTGGTTCTAGAACCACAAGGCTTATTTGCATGATGCCCTTCTAGGCATAACACTTTCTGCATCCAGCTTAACAAGGAGAAAAATTTTATCCTATAAATAGCAGTTGTCAGATCTAGAATAGAAATTGCTGGGATATATTTAAGCATTCACAGCTTTTTGATCTTCCATATCAGGAGGCCAGAAGAATGAGCTGTACTAACAGCAAGATATGAAAGATGATACAGGAAGCGAATACAAAGAGGATTAAAATGGCCCTATTTTAATACAGATATAATTAATTTAAATAATAAGAATGGAAGCTGTAGCAACTTTGTCAATCAGTTCTTGGATGAAATTTCTAGCAATACATAATAATGTAAGTGCAATAATAAGGCAAAGTGAATAAATAATATGCCTAATAATATAAACAACAGCTGATGGGGTTAAAGAAAGTAAGTTGATGTAGTTTTCTCGGATATAGTGGTCAGACAGTTTTCGAGGAAATTGGAAATGATAAGCTGGAACAGATAGATCCTTCTTTTAAAATATACTTCCTGTATTTTTTTCAAATAGCTTTCTTGAAACAGGTTCTGCAAGGCAACCAACTATTTTGGAATTCTATAGATTTTTACCATTCTGAGATACAGAGGACTTTGAAGCAGTCAGTTTGGATTGTTGGCTTCTCTGTCAAGTAAGTATTGTCAAGCAGATTGGGAGCCTGAGGTATGGCAAGGTTAAACTTGGCATTTAAAAACTGGAGAGACAAAGGGAGTGACTTTGAGCTTCAGTGTCTGTGAAGTTGTATTATGGTAAAATCATATTTAACTAGGACTCAGTTCTGAAGGATTTTGTAGTTTTTGGTTTGGACGTGCTAATTATGGGGTGAATTGCAAAGTAGAGAGATGAAAACTAAAGTCTTGGTCAGGAAAGCAGGATAAAGGAATGAGGCTGCAACAGAATTTTGAACAGAACATAAGGATGGCAGAAAATAGGAGATTTCAGCTGTCAAGATGGAAGTAAATAGTGATACAATAAGGAGAAACTGGATTCTAAAGATACTCTTTAGAAAGATGTGGCAAGATACAGCTGCAGCAAACAAACTCATTTGGCAGCGTCCTGGGCAAGCAGACATCGTTCTCAATTCAATTCAGAAGCAACTAATAACCATTTGGCTTCTGTTCACTGTGACCAAACTGATGTTGCAGAATCTGGCTGTTCAGTGATGAGATGATATATTGGAAGCCAGAAATAAGTTTCTACATGGATCTCTTGAACAATCTGAACTCAATTTAACAATTGAAGAGGACAGAGATAAAGTATTACCTTCTTTGTGAGCTGATCAATAACAGGCACACCTCTGGAAAACAGATGCTTCAACAAATGCCAGTATTACCCTTGGAAGCCATTTAGCTAAACAGGTTCACAGGACACCTTACACAGAACTTACAGAAGCAGTAAATATTGATAATAATAATTATTGTTATTAATAATAAAAAAGCTCTAATTCTCAGCTTTTATAGGTAAAATCTTATCCTATCTGCCTTCAACACAAACCTCTACAACACTGCAAGTGTATATATGGCATATACATATCTTATAGAAGATAAGATTCAAGTGATGAATTATGGGTTTAAAACAAAATCACAGCAAAAAGTTTAACTAAGCTGTTGACGAAGTTGGAGAAAAAAGGTAGTGATTAAAGTATAAAATTAGCTCAGTAATTTAAGGATTCAAAATGTGAAAAAAATAAATTCTAACAGCATCCACATGCCTAATTCAAAATCATAATAAAATGCATTTTTGAAGTATGCAATGCTTATTAAATGTTTCCATGACTCTCCTGGTCATGCCTTGGGCACTGATAATGATATATCAGTTCCCTTTTGAAGCACCTAGATGCCTAGCATGGGCATAACCTCTTCTTGGAGCCAAAATCTTAGTTCAACAAAGTGATGCATTGAACATTTCACTACATCAGAAATCTCATTACATAACCTAGAAGAATAATTGAAAATAAGAAAATACACAGCCGCTAATCCTAACTATTTCTACAGTTCCACAGCCCAAGAGTCCAACCACTCATATGCCCTACTGCTAGGTTGAGCAACACACTCTTATTGTATTTTTGCTCCTGTTACTTCTCCCCCAGGCACATCAAGCTGTGACTATTTAGTATTAGCCTTCTACTGATGGAGAGGAGAGGGAGTCTAAACTCACTGAGAATAAGGAGCAACCTGCATGGCACCCCAAATGCTTTCTTGGGAAAGTGCTCCTACCACTTGCCTTGAGAAGTGGACAGGCCTGGTGTCCTATAGGTCCTGTCTTTTAAAGGTACATTAAAAGTGCATCCACATGAGCAGTTTTATATACAAAAATGGGGCTCTGTAGGATTAATTTGCCTTGCATTTGAGGTTCTGATTTGCACTCAGGCTCCTAAAGCAGTTCCTTTCGCTGGTGGAACTTAGTCATGTGGAAGGATATCATCTGGATTTTGTCACTTGTAATGTGGCCTCAGCAGCTGTGCTCTGTACAAGCCTAGGACTGGAAACCAGTAGAAACTCATTGCTGGTAATGCCATGGTGAGGTCATGCAGCCCTAGAAGTGCAACAGATTGCATCATGTCGTAGTGTGGTCCTTCCCTCCTTGCGTCACAGCAATCAGCAGTGGAAACACGCTCCATGCTTGGAACTGCTGCCCTCTGCAATGCACCGTCTCCAAAAGATCCCAGAAACCCTGCTGAGGAGTACACCTGGTAGGTGGGGTTCTGGCTGGAGTGAAATTTTTAAATTGAGTATGAGGGTACTGAGGAGACATCTTACAAAGTTGCAAATGAATGGTATCAGGGATATTCTGCTTTGCTATACTAAGCCTTCTTTTTACAGATAAATTATGGTTAAATCAATTAGCTACTTATTGATTCATAAGGATATTCTTTTTGATTTATTTCCAGGTGTTACTTGAGTGAAGACAGATTGTGGTAATAATAACTAGTGCTTTTCCTTTTACTTTACTAAGCCACTATCAGCATTCAGAAAGATTATATTTGGGTCTGTATGAGGAGTGTATTTTGTTGTGAGAACAACAGCAGGCACTTACCTTAGAACTCCTGCTAACCTTGGACTCTTCTATAAAACTTGCATGAGTAAATGAGTTGTACAATGCATTTTTCTAATAGTCTGCAGTTGTATGTTTTATTCAAGTTTAAAAATACTTCACCCTTTTAATAAGTGCTGCATATTCATCTAAGAAGTGGTCATTAAAGAAAGTGCCACTACATCATTCCTTTGTATTTAATTTGGGGTAGAAAGAGAAAACTGTACTTTAAGCAAGGTTTATTTCTTTTCCAATTTAGGTAATTTCTTTTCTTATCTAAGCTGGCCAAGTTCAATTTAAATCATTGTGCGAATTGTGGGTGAGATGCTTTTATTTGAATCAGCAACCATTTGGCCATGGTGAATGAGCTTCTGGCAAACAAGAATATTAGTACCAGGGGACATCTTGGAAAACTACAGATTGTTTTTGTGCATTGTGAACCGTTTTCAGTGTTAAAAGTTATGTTTTTCTTAAATATTGTTCCATTCAAGGTAAAAAGAGTTGCTTGCTTTTTTGATTTTCATTCCATTCTTCTATCACCACATGTCAAGAATGAAGTTTTAATAGGAATGCAGATAAAAATCAAAGTGTTCAACTTGCATCAGTTCTTCTCCATTTTGCTTTCTCAACACAGTGACATTTTTTTAGTACTTTATTTTTTTCCTAGCTGGTGTAATTTCCAAAATACACATTAAAAAAATTCTTATGTAGTTTTTCATGTTTGATTCGGCTTTAGCAGTGCAGTAACCAGGGCAGATAGGGCAGTAACTAATTAATCTGCAGACCACAGAGAGTTCAACACAGGTATTTGCTTGGCTGACAGAATATTTTTCTGCTCAAAGGCAGAAGAGGAGCTAGCAAGGACTGCGGGGAGCACTTTGGCCACAGCTGATTCTATCTGCCATTTTCTCTGAGTCAGTGCTTTACCTGCTAACCCTCCACCGTCTGTGGTTCTTCTGCAGGTGCGCAATAGATCCAACACCCGCAAAGAGACAGAAGGTCGATGTGTACAAGACTACTCACATTTTACTCTTCCCCAATACACTAGTTTTACTGAGCACATGCAAAAGTGCTGTCCTTTATACAGTCAATAGAATAGAGTTTTCCAGGACATGGAAAGGTCTCATAACTTATGCAAGACAATCACCCTGAATGTACACAGTAGGATGTCCTAAGATGTGGCACAGACATAGCCTTCCTTTGATTTTAGCAAAATGTGGTCAAAACACCCCTAAACAATAAACAAACAAAACACACAAACATACAAAAACCCCAAAACAAAGCTAAAAAAAAAAATCTCAAGCGAAAAATCCCCCAAAACAACCAACCAAGCAAAGAGCTTGAAATTATTTACAATTCTGGGGGTGTGCAGCATCTAGTATGGGTCAGGCTCAGAGGATTTTGTGAACAGACAACTTCACTTTGAAGAATGAGAGAGAATGACATAAAAAGATTGCTCTACACTGTTTGGATGGAGTTCCTGAACTTTGGTGATTGCATATAATTTACCAGTGTATTTCTTGCTTTAGCATACAACCCACACGTGACTTCTCAGTCATAGCATATCACAAACCCCTCCTAACCCCCAGTCACATTCAAATTGCATTGCTTGCACACAGGTCCAGTCACGTGTATGTGCTGCCATTGCGAATTTGACTTTGTTATTTCTACTCCACTAGCTGTCTCTTTATTCAGATACTGGCTGAAGGTCTTGTCTCGGAGAGGAAAGGAAGAAAGATTCAGCCCCAAGATATCTGTCTTTGAAACAAGTATCTTCCATTGCAGCCAATAGGTCGGAGTCTCTTTCTACTGGGTGGATATTGTTCCCGGTTCACTGTGTTTCACTGATACTTCCAAGGACTTTGCCAGAACAGTTAAGGGATCTTTCAGTCTTAGGAAGGAATGGGATGCTCCAGCTCGAGACTTCTTTTCAGATACCCCTAGTTCTCCTTAAAATCAAGATCCTCCAGAGAATGAATTTCTGAATTGTGAAAGAAGCTTTAAGTGTTAAGATGAAGTTTCTTTGGGAAATGCCTACTTATTCTGAATTGCTCTTGAAAAAAATCTTAATTGCTAAAATTTATGCATCCCACTGCCATGAGATTTTTTTAAAATTTCTATTTTTTTATGTTTTTCCAATATTTTTCATTCTTTTCTTTGGTGTGTGTGTTTGCATTCAGATACATATACTGAAGTTAGGATCCTGTCTTGAACTCTTGAGATACTCTGGTGGGAGTTGCAACCATATATCACTCTCCCACAAAAAGATGACAAATGAATACTGATAGGAAGGTGTCCACGCTTTTCTGTAGGGTGTAGGTATTCATACTTTTCTCTAGAGTGTGATTCCCTTTAAGTCCCAAGACCTGGATAATGGAATGCAAATTGATCCTACTGAATAGGAATCAAGCAGGTAGCATTTTTTAAAACAGCAGTTGATGTTTTCTGACATTGAAGTGGTAGGAAGATTTAATAAACACATTTACTTAGTTTTTCCAAAACATACTTTGTTGTGTACTTGAATTTGAAACTGCATGGATATCTATTTAAAAATTCACTGGACACTTTAGTTTTGTTTAATCCCATGAAGCCCTTAGTTGCATCCTAAATGAGTTACATACCTCCAGAAATCTGGCCTTTAGAGGTGAAAGAATCTTGGACAGTGGCCCTATTGTTAATCATTATTTCCAGTATAATGTAACAAATGTTCTAACCTTGAAAGGAGGCAGGGGAGTAAAACCCTAGCCTGCCTCCTTATCCTTTTTCCTTCCAGGTTTTATTCTTTTACAGCTGTAGCAGTACAAAGCAGCTACAACTAAGAATATGAATCACCGTTGCTATCGTCATTAACTTAATGCCCATGTGTAGATTTATCTGCAGACTTTCAGTTTGATAAACTGTTGGCATGTAAATATTTCCTTGAAGAAATTCCAGTCCAGCTGCTTTTGTTTACAAATCTATCAATGGTTAACACCATAGAATGTATTTTGCTAGTGTCTGAATTATAATTACAACTTCTTTAATTGTGAATTCATTATAAAAGAGGAGGACAAAACTAAATAATAAATATTTTGCAGATTTTTGGAATCATGCCAGTAGCTTTGCCTGCATTAATTTTTGAAAATGTAAGGACTTAGGCTTGTAAGTCTCCATTGTATTATTCTTTCTTATTATTTATTTGTACAGTTAATTGTGAAGAAACTCTTTCTGAATAATTATTTCATTGTACTTATGTTGTCTTCAGAGGTTCTTCTGCTTATTTCTTGTTTTTACGTCTTGACATCTGCTTGATCATTCTATGGATTTAATTAAGAGGATGATCATTCTATGGATTTAATTTTATACACTAGTCACAGTAACATCTAAACTGACCTGAATACTGAGTATTTGCAGGTTTGAAAAAAAAAATTTGAGATACAGATCAAAGAAACTCTGGAATTTCGCTTGGCAGCAGGTTATTGGCTTTGCTTGTTGCTGTTTTGACCAGCGATGCAGAGAGTCGTGCTTTGAATTTATTGAACTCTAGCTGGTTTGTATAATTGTTTGTTACAACTTAATTACAATTCAGTACAATTTTCATGGATCAGCTCTGGAGGCAAGCTATGAAATTTATTATCCCTAAATTAGGATAGCTAAAAGTTAAATTTGAGCTACATATTATAGACCTATTTATAGCCAATGGACAAAATCCACACCTCAAAATAATAAATCATTTGTTATCAACCCTTGGGTGCCTCTTTTAGGATTAGATGAATCACTTGTGAAGGTACCTATTTGTCTTTATTAGTCAACGAAAGGGTACCTTTTAGCCAACAGCTATGGCAGGAGATGCAGTTTGCCTGGGAATTGCTGTAAGAGCTGTTGGGAAGCACTTTGGTTTCACCATCTAGTCCCACCAAACTTCTCCCAGGATTTCATATCCTTTACATGTGTATCTTTTCAGCCAGTTTTTGAGCCCTCTAGTGACACCAGTAAGAGGGTCCACCACATCTGTATGTGCCTTTCTGGTGTCCTCATTTTGCTTATGATAATCAAATAAGTTTGCATGTATCTCCTGTGCAGAATCTGAAGGGCACAACTGTGGGGATTAGAATGCAACAACATCTGGCTTTTTTTAGGTTTCTTTGAAGACTTTGGGGTAGTTGGGGGAAACCAGGATTTTTAATTTTTTACAGGATTTTTAATTTTTTTATTGCCTTAATTGCATTTTTTAAAAAGTTAAATATTTTGAGATGTAAAAAGAAATTAATGCAAATAAATAATTGTATAATTATACACTATTTTTGTCATGGTTTTTCATTTTCCCTGCTAGAAGTGAAGGAATATTTTTCAACAACAATCTTATGTAGAAGTAAGAGATAAATTTGAAAAGTTATCTCCTGTTCATGCACTTTAGGAATCTACTTCCACCTGGTAAATCAGTCTTCCCAATTAAATACCCTGTAGTTACACAGACATTTTTCTGGAATTTTCTGTAGGAAAATCTCATTTTCTCAACTTAATTCTGTAAGTATAGGTGGCTGTGATTTTTCTCTGAGTCTGGGAAATGCATCCTTTTGTTCTTTAGTTGTATAGTTAATTAATCAGCTTCTTTCTGAAAATGGTTTCTTAGGTACCTATACTGTGGTAATGAGTCTCATGGCAATCATGAACTTTTTATTTTCTCTATCAGATAGAAACAGACTGACAGACTTAAAACTACCTTTATATCCAGTGACTGTTTTTTCAGTTTGTGCATACTGTCTATACATAGGATAAATGATCAATTTTACAGTTTCAGTGTATTATGGAGTATAGGTTAGACCTCTTTTAGACTTGTAAGTCATATGGCAGCTTAGAGGATGGATATCTTGAAACCAGATATCCATCTCCCCTCCCTGCTTCAGGATACTGTTTTAATGGTACCACTCTCCATCAAATTATCTTAGACTATTTTACTGGATTAAAACATATTATTTGTATTTTCTATCAAAAGTAATGAGATGCTACTTTTAGCTACTGCTTTATTTATTGAATCAGTGCTAAGTGTATAGTCTTTTAATTTTGTTGCTGTTTATTTAAGATAAAGTTCTCAATAACACTTAGAGATTAACTCCGTTCAGGTACAATATTGATTAACTCTATCATTCATAAAACCACCAGAAAATATTTAGCTATATAATTCATTGACTTTCCACATAATCAGCCTGTGAATTATATGACTAAACTTGATGGGCTGACAGTGTGAATGATAAATTCATTCAGTAGAGTATTTTTGATCTATTTTATCTTTCTCTGGTACATTACCAAAAATGAAACTTTGTCCATTACATTTAGAGTATCTGTTGTAGGTAGTTGCCATCTAGTGCCAGCACTCATTTCCATTCACCGGTAATGGTGCAATACTTAAACTTTGGAAGGCAATGTTTCTCTCAATTTGTAATGGAGTGAGGTAATGTCATGTCTGTAATGGGAAGTAAATAACATGCTTTGACATGAATGGACACTTCAGGCAATCATTAAAATAACTGAGTGTGGTGAAGAGTTAGAAAGATGAGGAGGAGGAGAGCTGCATGTTCGTTCATTGACTTCTCCAACACTGTGGTTTGCTGAATGTGTGATGCTCATGATCTGGTAGTGAATCCATCTGATGGGACAGGAAATGGTTCTTCTGTCCTTCTGATAAAATGTTAGCTCCTCCAGGGGAATATATCATAAATAAGAAAAACTTAGCAAATTCTTATCCCCAAATTAGAGATTCATTCTGAACATTAACATGGCATTATGTCATTGGGAGAGTGGATTTGTGCTGCTGTCTCTCCACAAGCCTTTCAAATTTGTTCAGTTTACAAATAAGTTGAAAGTGGAAGCTTTCTTGCTAGTTTGGCCAGATATGTGAGAGCTCAGGAGGATTTCTTTTCAAAGAAAATACTGCAATAAGATTTTACTGAACTATTCTGTAAGGGATGTATGATTTTTAAAAGATTTTCCAGCAGAACCACAAGCAGTAATCCTTTTGTATTTTTTTAAATTACTATGAAAGGGGAGATGACATCTGGGGAAAGCAAAGATCAAATTGGAACAGTCCCTTTAAAATCATCCTAATGTTAAATATAGCTCGTACAACTGAGAACAGGCAAATGAGTATATTAGTATCTTCTCTTAATAGTTTTTCATTTCAGTAAATAATGAAAAGTTGAAAATTAAAGATTCTTTTCTTGTCTATGGGGCTGTGGTTTCATCCATTGGATTGATTTATCACACTGTGTCTTCACATCTCTTTTTCAAAAAAATGGATTTTAGTTCCTCACTCTGCTGCAATCATGGTTCAAGGTCCCAAAACCTGAAGTATTGGGTAGAGGTGGGCTTTTTCAGTTCACTTTTAAGAAATCATGAAAGCTGTGATTTGCAGAAATTCTTGCCATTTTTTTTTCTAGAAAAGTAGATAATTCATCTGCATATGAAAACTCATCTACAGCTCCCTCTAGAGCTGTTGCTTGAATTCTAGAATCAGTTTTGTCTATAATTCCTAGCCCTGATGCACCCTCCTAAAGGAAGTGAAGCTATAAGATAACAAAGGGATTTTTTACTACCCCTTCACTATCTCCTTTAAGACTTTATTCCCAGGCTTCAGCCCTCTGTCTTCTGTGTGTGTGAAAGTAGCTATGTGTGAATACTTCTGATTACATGGTGAGATTGCAGACGATTAAAAAAAGAGTGTAGTAGGAAGTGAGATTTACCTTTTGACATCTATCCTTTCCATCTGCTATAATACTCACACACACACGCATGCACGCACGCACGCACGCACGCACATGCACTTAGTTTCCAAGCGCAAAGTGGTTTTGGTGGTGAAAATGAGTGAAACTGATCTTGCCAAGAATAATCTCTCTCCACCTCCCTTTGCTTTTCGCAAGCCTGTCTAAACCCGGAGCTGACACTGAATGTGATGCCCACAACTTCCATTCCAAGTCCTGATCCGGAACACTTACAGCTAAATTCTGTTTCCTCTCAGAGCCGAAGGAACAAAGTTACACTGGGAAGCAAAGTCATGCTGTGCCATACTTCCTTTCTGAGGGAAGGAAGAAAACTTTAAAGACTTCTGCTGCTTCTGCAGTATATTTCACCCAAGGAGCAATTTTATATTCTAGAGTGTGCAGAAGACCCAAAAGATATTGACTGGAAGAACCATATAATTTTTGTGTGAAGTGTCTTTAAGGCCATGTAGTGCTACTGCTCACCACACTACAGCTTAGAGCACTTCCTGTGCATTGTCACCTCTTCCCAGATCTCTCTCCTATGAAGGTTGTAACATTGAGTCTAATTAGCCTTCTCTTTCACTCTTCACTCGTCCAATCTCTCCCATACCCCAATTCTTATCCCATTTTAAATTTCTTGGTAAACCATTCTTCTTCAGGTACTTTGTATCTATTATACATTTATTGTTTCATTACCAAAAAAACAAAGGAATGAGTTATTTTTCTGATAGAAACTGCCTTCGGAAAGTCACAGTTTTTGATTTTTAGATGTTTAGATTATTTTGCTTCTTCATAAAATGAACCCTGACCTTTCAAAACTGTTTAAACCACTAGGCTCTCAAACATTGTCTTAAACAAACAAACAAATAAACAGCGACAACAAAAAAAGCTTCAAGTCACTACCTATTCATTTTTGAAGCAGAATGGATTTGCCATGGAGCACTGTCATGTTGTGCAAAATATACATCTTCTTACAAGAAGGCAGGTAAGCCAGCTATGACACAGATCACTAAACATATTTTGGCACTAAGGTGGCTACTTACAAGACTCATATACCCCACATCCAAGATTAATTTTCTTTGGTGCATTTTAAATCAATTCATGGATACGGTAATTACACTATACTCAAACCGTGTCAATCTATCACATCTCTGAATCAATACGGTAGGTGTTTTTCAACTATTTATAAATAGCAATGCTCATATATGCCAAACATCTTATAAAAGTACAGTTAGTTAGAGTAAAGAGCTTATTTGTTCTTGTATTGATGTAACTCCTTGTCATGCTTTGTAGGGTTGCCACGTGTATTTAATTCCTTAAGTTCAAGATTGTGTTTAACTTTTTGTTTGCAGTGGAGTTTTCCTTACTTGCCTGATTTCACTTTCCATTCTGAGTTACAGATAAATATGTACATGTTTAAATGTACAAGTGTTTAAATGTACAAGGCACAAATTGTAACTCTGTACTTTTCAATGGAAATTAATAGGAGACCTCCTAGAAAATACTATGCAAATTGTTGTCTAAAAACATTAATTTTCCATTAAGATTGTGCCTTGCATAAAAGTATAAGGTTAGAGCAAGAAAAAAAAAGTTAAGGAAATCGTGTTCGATATAAGTTTTCTTGACTATTTTAAAAATTAATTTTAAGGTGTTGCCTCATAAAAATGGGGTGGCAATTTAATATTACATATCTTTAATGTATCACCTTCTAGATTTTAGTTGCCCTTTTATTTTATTTTATTTTATTTTATTTTATTTTATTTTATTCATTTTAGTGATTAGGCATTTATTTCCTGACCTCTCGGAGCTACCTAAATAGCTCTCCAGGTAAAGTGACTCGGGTGCCTTGACAACTGGCCATCAAAGTGCAAAAGGAGAACTGAGATGAACCTTAAGTGTTTCTTCCAGTTTTTCATATGAACTAAGGAGATTTTGTGGGGCTTCAATACAAAACTATCAGTTACCTACAATATTAAATTCAAAGCCAGTCTTAAGTTCATGAACCTTAACAAACCTCTTGATGAACCTCATTTATGTTTGGCATTTCTAATGAAACACAATACCATGAGGGTTTCCCGTGGTTCTGGGTTTCACGTAATTTTGGGTTTTTTTGCAAACATCTTCAACGTAATTACTATTACTTTGAAGATATAAAATGCCATGGATAAAATCTTTGCTAGGTGTAAACTGACAACTCTGCACCAAGTTCCCTGTCAACAAGCAGCCTTCAAGATTTGATCCTTTAATTAATAAGCAATACTTGTCATTGACCCCAATTAAAATCGTACTGTATCATATCCTTTCAGTGAAGAAATATGCAGATTTATATAGAAAATATACGGGATTTTAAATTCTGTTTGGGCACCTAAAGAAATGAAGTTTTTTACATAGATGTTATTATAACTGCAGTAAATATGCTGACACATTACTCACTGTTATGCATCCAATCACTATTAGCCAGATTAATTCTTTTTGTTTAATCTCTTGCATTTTTCCTGTCAGAACAGCATTAGTTATGCAAAAGTGGTCATTCATTGTCAAACTGAGAGGCTCATCTTGATTATTCTTGGTTATTTTGAGTATAAGTACAATCCACCCTGACTGTTAGTCTGCCCTTGGGACCCAAGCAATTTGGCTGTTATTATAATGAGGTGTGGCTCATCATAAGGGTGATTATAATGGAATCTAAGGGAATAGGGAGTCTAGCCTACTGTATATTATCTTTCTTTCATTTTTAAAGACTGTACTTTGGAATAATGGTTGAGTATTGTAGCATTTCTGTTCATTGCATGTCTTCAGGGGTTGAGATATCCTCCAATGGACTATTTTGATACTAATAGGAAAGCACGTTTAGAACATGAAAATCCCTGTATCTGTTCCTTCAGGCAATTTGTTCAGAGTGTAATTCATATCTGATGAATACTTGGTGACACTGAATGGTCCAGTGAAGATTGGTGCTAATTTTGCAGTAATGCTCTCTGTTGCGACTGTGGCTGAGTGGGAAGGTATTTTTCACCAGTTCATGAAGATTTAAAAATTACTTGTATATTTGTGATCATAATATTACATTCTATTCTCTAATTTCTTACTGGAGTTGTTCTAAAGTGCTTTTAGATCTGAGCTGTTATCTTCATAATCTTCTCACTTTTCTGAAGAGGACTAGGTCCAGAAACAACACAGTTCCTTTTAAATTAGGAGGTGTTATCTTCAGGGAAACCAAAAACTTGCCAAAAAATTTGTTGCACTTTTTCTCCATTCCTTCCTGTGAACAACATTGATGAGAGATTATTTTCATTAAAACTGGGTGCCTTAAATTGTCACCATAAAAGCTAAACAAATCATCATCTCCTTATATGATAGGATGGTAGGGATTTTAATTTTAGTTGTTTGAAAGATATGATGGACAGACTAACAGCAAAAATGAATCAAAATAATTTTCTGTAGAAGGTTTCTATATATCTCTGAAGTGGGCTGGTGTTGAAGAGAAATTGCTAAATATCTAAGAATTAAACAAAAATTTTTCTCAAGGTGTGTGTGGAAACATAATTCCAGTGTCCTTATGTAATTTATATACATTGTTACAAGAAGGATAGAGCTATTCTGACAAAGCTGCATCATTGCCTTCTTATTGAAAAAGCTCAGGTATAATTGTAAAAGAAAAAAAAAAAAAAAGTGAAATCAAAATCTTCATCCCTTTTCCTTGACTGGAGAACATAATAATATTTAGTTTCTACTGTACTCTTATGAAGTAATCTAATAGCCTCAAAAACAAGTAGAACCATTTTCTAATATTGGCACATTTTGTGAATGTAGGCAATTCCATTCAATTCATTATTATTTTGTTGCAGTTCTTATCTTATCTTTTGGACAACATAAAAACTGATGTTGATCCATTTGACCTAAGATCTAAAGTTTGATGACTTGAAGTGTTGCAACAATAATAATAGAATGGTGACAGTCTGGAAAAAAGTGAAGAAATGTATCTACCTATATACATAGTCATTTGCTGAAATATTTACCAAAAATTGTATATGATTCAAAATAAGACAGGTAAAAAATACTGCAGGTCAGATCCAAAAAGGCTTGTTTGAATCAATTGCTGTGCATGACATTGCTGAATTTTACAGCTCTCTGCATCACAGAATGCCATTCAAAGACTGCCATTCAATAGCAATTACTAGGCAATGGCATATACAGTAATTTTTTTTCTACAGAAGCTTCTGAGAAGTGTTGGTGTGTGATGAGAAGTGTATTGACCATTTTTCCATAGTAGATATTTTGGAGAAGTTTTGCTTAATGCCAGGAATCTAGAGTTGCTAGGATAGAAATATTTTGCCATTCTTTGTCACAAAGCATATGTTTCATTGGTAGCTGCTTTTCATCTCTGAGTCAGGTAGAAAGAGCATAAAATAATACAAGAAAAAAAGCATGGCACATAAAATGATCTTTATAAAAGCTAAACCTTTGGATGTGAAATTTCAAACTAGAAATCCTCATACTCAACATTGCTCCAGGTTTCCAACTTATCAAGGAAATATATGCTTGTAAAATGACATATGAGTAGTGTTCTATCCTGAACAGTTGATTTTATTGTAAGACTTTTTTTTTTTGGTTTTTTGTGAGCTGAAATAATCTGAACATTCTTGAAGCTTGCTACCTCAGTTTCTTATCATTCTTTCAAATGACTGGGTATTGATTATTGTTCTGTTAGAAAATGCATATATATATGCATTTTAAAACTTAAATATATAAAAATAACTGTAATATTTGGAGAGGTTCACTGCTAGGCAATAAATATATGCCTCCAAATTACAATTCTTCCTTTCTGCAGGTCATGGAAGTTTCAGCAAAATCACACACTGTCTTGCAAAAGTGTCTTCTTTTCAGTCTATGAGTGTCTGAGTGTCTGATATGACGGAAGATCTTTCAAATATGTTTTATCCATATTGTGTTCAAAGCACAAAATATCATCAGACAGTCCATTTTTAAAGCTAGAAAAGTTCCTCTCTGGCATGTGCAGTGTTCTGTTGCCGTATGCTAATGTCCTGTCTTTTCTCTGAGCTTCTTTCTGCATGGGTGCTCCACCAAGGCCCCCATGACATGCCTCTATGTGGACTGTAAATGTTCTTTTAAAGTGTTGGAAAGCTTAAAAGGACTTGGTGACTGAGCTCACTAAGGGTATAGGAAGACCTTCTAATTTGAGCAGTGCTCAAAAGGGACAACATATTTCATTCTATGTAATGCCCAGCACTGAGTGACAATATAGACCTCCATGGAATATGGCTAAACTGAATGACTTTTGAGTGTCTGGGTGTTTAAAGTGTACCTGTACTTGAAGGAAATAAAAAGATCATTAAAAAAAGANTTTTAAAGTCTGACAGGTTGCACCATAAACCACATCTCTAGGAAGTGTGTTAGGAAGTGTGTTGGTTTTTGACTACTCTTCCCTGTTAAGAAATGTTTCCTCCTATCTAGTCTGATCCTTTCCTGGTGCAGCTTTGGAATATTTCCACATCCTATCACTGGTTCCCAGGCAGAAGAGCTCAGCACCTCCCTCTCCACTTCCTCTCCTCAGAAAGCTGTAGAGAGCAATGTAATTGCACNAAAAAATCCCACCAAAACCAAAACTAAAAACAGACCAATAAAATACTTCATAAGGTAATTTACCTTAATTTCAAGGAGACAATGACTTAAACATCTTTCTGAACATGATTAGAACAGGTAAGCAGGATATAATATTGTGGAGTGATGTATTAAAAAACCATTAAAAGTTCTTAGCTTTAATAACTGCTAAGAGTGGTTTTGACAGTGCCAGGATAAAGTTTAGGCAGAATATATTCATTGTCAATAATAGTTCTCAAAACTTGTTTGGTTTGGGTTTGGAGTTTTTGGGAAGGCAAGGCNGGCCCAGAACTGCACACAGGACTGCAGGTGAGACTGCACAAACACCAAATACAGCAGGACAATCCCCTCTTTTGACTGGCTCCTTACGCTGTGCTTGCTGCACCCCGTGATGCATTTTGCCCTACTGGCTGCCAGGGCACACCTCTGGCTCCTATTGATCTTGCCATCAGCCGGCACCCCTAGTCCCCTTCTGCAGGGCTGCACTCCAGTCACCCCTCTCCCAGTTTGTATTCACATCTGGCCTTACTCTAGCTCAGGTTTTGTCACCCTGGTTTACATTGTTTTTCTAGGTAGACTGTCATGTCAGTTATGTAGGGTAATGCAATTTTCAATACACTAACCAATTGCACAACGGGATCCTGTGCCTGTAAGCAAAAAGTGAAGTCCATAATTCACTGAGAATGAAAAAAAAAAAGAAGCTGTAGTTGAAAGCATTTGGAAATGTCTAGTAACTTTATATAATGTACCTGTATCATGCTTCACATGAAAACAGTTACAGTATGAACTTAAATAATAGTACTTTTCCATAACTGGCACACATAAATAGAACAAATAAAAGCAATTACAATACCCCATCTCCTTTCCTTTTACTTCTGAACTTCAACAAAAGATCTGATGATTCCTTCTTATTGCATTTCCTGGATTTATTTCTCAATTATAACACTTTTGGGAGCAATTCTATAGGGGATGAGATTGATCACCCATCACTGCTGCTGATGTGCTGTTTAACCAAGCTGGTGAACCATAAACTGTCATCAGAGAGTGTATGAGACTAACAGTGTGTATCATGCAGCTCACTCTCCTGTGCACTTAACAATGATGATCATTCTCTTAGTCCATTAGACAGCACAAGGACCTGTTAAACAAACTCCTTGACTGGCACACTTTGCATGACCCAAAAAAAGAAACCAAATCCTGTTAGATGGGCTAAGTGATGACATAAATTTAATCCATAGGTTATAGACCAAGAAGTCTAATACCTCATGAGTTAATAGGACTTTGGTACAGATGGGATTTTTAAAGCTGAAACTGAAACTTTCTTTGATAGTAGTAGATATGCTCTAAAGAAGGGTGAGCATAGCTCTTTTGAGCAGTGAAGAACACTTGCTCCGAAATACTGTCAGTTTACATTTTTTTCAAAGAAATATGAAGCACGTCTCCCCAAAAGAATTTACAGGAATAAACAATGTTTGTATTTTTAATTTTTGTTAAATTTCATGTACCAGATGTTCCAATGTTGCAAACCATATAAACATGATTAAAAAAGTTATGATTACTAGATAAAGTTTATGATCCAGGGCCCCAGACCTATGAATTTTTAAGGACAAAATCTCAAGAGATGTGCCCAGATCGATGAAGACATACATAACCTGGTGATTGACATTTATGGTCTTTTTTTAACTTGTATGCATAATTCCTACTACTGACTTCAGTGGAAATAGTCACATTTCCTCCTTTCATGCTTTTAGTTTTCTCCTCTCTCATTCAATTAGTTTTTGGAAGATCAAAGCTTAAATTCGTCCTGGTTCTTCTTCCTTGAGTTGTTGAAGTCTGGTGTTTTGTGGGTTGTTTGTGTTTGTTTGTTTGTTCTTTTTTTTTTTTCTTTCTGAGTGAATTGTTCAAAAGATCTAACTAGGAATATTCAAGCAATAGTCATGAGGCTTTTGCCCCAAATTAATACTGCTGAGTGAGTTGCAGGTACTAACAGATGTTGTGAAGTCCTCTCAGACTTGCAGAAATGACTGCCCCAATTAATAGTGTAGCTGTACCCTTGAGGAACCCATCATTTCACCTAAAATTTCATTTAGGGCTCTGAGGGTGGCTTTGCCTCCTTTTTGTTCCCCAGCTCCGTGATCCTGAGAAATCACCTGGAAACATACTTGGAAGTCTAGATATAATCAAAATTTCTCTGTTTCACTCCAGGCTTTTTTTGTATAGGGTTCCTCTGACCAGTCTTTTGATATCTGAAGTGTGTGACATAAACAACTAAATTAGTCAGTGGGGGAAAAAACAGACTCTTCAAGGGCAGGAGTCTTCTGTGTTAAGATCACTACCAGTGATTTTCTCACCAGTAGAGAGCATCTATCTTGTAGAGTGGCTATGCCCCTGGATGCCCAAATTCAATTAGACAAATCCAATGCCTTCTGTCCAAACTTGAGTCTCTTCAGGTGTGAACTTAAGTCAGTACAGTTAAAACAGAAAGTTTACCCCTTCCTCTGAGCAGCCCATTGTCTATTGATCCCTTTTGAAAATTTTTGTACAAATGCTTCTTTATTTTCTCCCATCCATCTCTCACACTTGGAAGGAAATTGCTATAAAGTCTGCTTTACCTGTAAAGTCTGTTTATGGTTCTCTCACAGATTTCTGCTAGACATTTTTCTTTCCTCTAATTTCTGTCAAAAGCTTGGAATTGTGTATTCCAGTGGATGACTGAGACACGTAGGAAATGTTGGCTTGTGTTTCCAAGTATTTCTCCTTCTGTATCCATGCTGTGGCTTTGTTTTTAGTGCAAGTACACAGAGGCAGTAAAAGCACTTTCAATGGACAGTCCAGTCCTTATTGCACTGGAACTTGCAGTGCCTGTGAAAGTAATTAAGCTGGCAGCAACAATAAAATTGAAATGATAACAGTAGTAACACTAATAACATGTAAAAGTACAAGTAAACAAGAAAAAAATTAACTAAGAAAAAATAGTCCTGAAGAGACTCTTTTCTGTGTGCATCACCTGCTCAGAATTCACTCAGCTACAACAGAATTAGAAAGCTTCAAATAGAAAGTTAAATCATTGTACTAAAACTAGGTAATATCCCACTACATTGGAAGGTTAGGAAAACTAGGCACTGATTCCAGAAATCATCAGAACAGTCATTACAATCCTGAGGGCACTACCAGCCCTGGCTGTCCTTGCCCAGCCCCTCCAATGTTCCCTATCTGCTGCTCATGTCCCGGGTTCCTACTTCAGCCCTGCAGGGCTGCCCCCCCCAGCAATGCCACAGCAGGGCTGGTCTCCAGCTCCCCACATCCCTGCCTTCCCTGGCCATGGGCCCTGCTGAGTTGCCCCATACAGGACCCACATCCCAGCTCAGCCTTGACTCATTCCCATCCCCACTGAGGTGCCCAGTGCCTGTGGCTGGGGCTGTCCCGGTGTCCCCTGGCTGCCTTGCTCCTGGCCCTAATGGACCCCATGGGGAAACACCCAGCTGCCAACACTAGCAGCACCTGGATGATCTTGGATGTAATGCTAAGCATAATATCCTTCAATTCAAGTCTATGCAAATTCATATCAAGGTACTTGATCACTGTTATGCATGAGGAATAGTAAGATATTTTCTTCTTACAACTAGAGAAGGTCAAAATTTCAGAGGATGTCATTAGGAGAGCCAGGAAATAAAACATTTCTACCACTCTTACTCCTTTGTTGCAGACAACATAACTGTAATTACCAATTTCTCAGGTAATACAATATTTAAATTTTTGCTTACAGCAATACAGTTGATTTTTTTGTTGTTGTTGTTGTTGTTTTAACTAAGCCTAAAGCTTACATAAAAGCAAACGAAATGTTCATGCCTCTCTTTGCAAGTCTGAAAATCAGAGTCTCGGGCCATGGTAATGTAATGCCTATGCCTTACATGCATTTCCTCGTGGCTGGGTCTTTTATATATAGTGGAGTCCACAGATTTTGTAAAAACACTTGGCTGAAAAGATATTCCTAATGTTGTTCTGGATGTCCAAAGGTTTCTGAGCTCTCAGCAAAAGGCTGGCTTATACAACAGGAAAACCACAGGAGACCTGTGTACTTCTGCAGTGGCAGCTGGAGGTGAAGAAAATACCTGGTATGAAGGAAAATTCCAAGGATATTTTACCTCACACTAGAGTCCTGTATTTGAAAATGTGAATTAAATTTTAACTTGTTTTTTTAAAGGTTTAGTTAATGATTCCTGTTGTTACTCAAAATAAAAATAGAGGTTTTTACTTATTTGGTCTATTTGTTGTTTTTATTTGAATACTATCTTGAATATAGCATATTTTGTCTTTCCTTTTTTTCCTAGAAAATACAGACAGTGTTTTCACCTGACACCAGCCACCTTAATTGGCCAGCTGTTACTGATGGAAGAGGTTGGTCCCTTCAATCAACAGTTTAATATGAAAGCATTTGCACTTTCTGTGTTTACTACAGGAGTAAAGGAATTATAGAATCATAAAATCATAGAATGTTCTGGGTTGGAAGGGATCTTAGTTCCCTCTGCCACAAACAGGAACAAGCTGAGGATGCTCAAAGTCTCTTTCAACCTGACCTAGAACATTTCCATGAATGGGGCATACACAACTTCTCTGGGCAATCAATTCTAGTGTGTCTCCACCATCATGGTAAAGAATTTCTTCCTAATGTCTAATATGAACCTACCCTCTTTCAGTTTAAAGCCATTTCCCCTTCTCCTATCACTTCATGTCCTTGTAAAAAGTCCTTCTCCAGCCTTCTTGTAGGCCACCTTTAGGTATTGAAAGTCTGCTAGGAGGAGCCTTCTA
>VXBC01004470.1:447986-475486 GCA_013399945.1 Ploceus nigricollis | reverse complement strand
AAGACACACACCATACACACACCCTCGCCCTTCCCCAGATACACACCTCTGCTGTAAAGAACACCAGTGATGGGGGATACCCTCTAACCTGTTTGAAACTGTTCCAGTGCTTCACTTTTTAAAACATTTACTTTTAAATCCACACAGTGCAAGCAGCTCCAACTTCTCCTGCTGGAGAGTTCTTTTTGAGTAAGTTCTATTCATTTGTTAATCTTGTCTCATGTGAGAATGGCAATCAAGTGATTTGTTAATATTTAGCATATTCTGTACAAATTGTGAAGTGCAAATTTAGTACTTCATGTCCATTTGAAGGAATAAGATAGGGTCTTCAAGGAAGGAGACTAAGGGGTGACCAAGACAGTCAAAGTTACTGCACATTTAAACTCAGACAAAAATTCAAAAAAAGGTACTCTTCATTTGCTACTTGGTTGAGTTCAGAATTTCTGAATGAAAGCATGCCCTCTGTGAAAAACATGGCTTTATTCTTCTGTGTTGTCTCTGGTTTACTTACTTTTTTTTCGGGTAGTAACACTCCAAAAAAAGGGATCTAATATTCAGAATTTTTTTAAAAATTCAGGTTCTTAATAAAAAACAAAGCTCATTGTGACTCCAGCTTCAAGGTTCAGTGCAGGTAAATTAAAATCTCTCCAATGATTTCAGTCCAGAATTAAATATGACCAGAAAAACCAGCAAAATAATGACAATAAACAAGTAGCAAGTATATTAAAATTTACAAAATGATGGTGTGAAATAATTATTTGCAGAATGCAAAATAAAATAAAATAATCTCTTCCCAAAAAACCCAGTGCTACATCTAGTTTATGTTCTTTTATCAACTCTTATAAAGAAAAGAAATTACTTTTCATTTAAGATTAATACTGAAGGAATTTGACACTGCTTCATCTATAAGGGACAACTTTTAGGCTATACAGACCAAATAGAAAGTGTGATTTTCATGTACTGAGTATTCTGATTAATCTGATTGGCTGATCAATCAATCAGATTGATGGTCAATCTGGTTTTAAACAGGTGATGATGTTAGGCCTTCATCACTTTTCTGTACAGACTATTCCAGTCCTTATAGTTGAGATTTTATTGTAATAACTTCTGATAGACACTTCTAAAGAATGGATGTTTTCTAATTCCAACATGAGAGGAAGAGATTGAAAGACTGCAACTTCTGCAATAAATTGTTTTCCTGTTTGTTGTCTTCCATCTCCTCCAGCTATTGCTAGTTTTCCAAACAACATGGTTATTCTTTGGTGCAGGATATCACTGTGTTCTTTCACTCTTTATATTGTTCTCCTAAAGCAAAGGAAGTGCTTCATATTTGGAAGAAAAAGGAGCATAGCAAGAGATACATGTGCAATTTAAGTTGTGAAAAGTAAGAATGCTCATCTTTTTATGGCTGCCCACAAGAGAAGCTTATTCTTTGTCAGAAATAGAATGCCATAGTATGCCTTCAGGGTGGTCCCATATTTGTTGAAACATGTACAGCTCTGTTAGTCTGTGTACAGACTCTAAAAGGCAACTAGGGAGTGGTGTTTCCTCCTACTCTTCTATTCTTTAAGATCCCTGAAAAAATTGATATTATCTGCCTATATTATTTTGGCATACATATTCTCAATTATTTTAGTACCCTATGTTATTTGCTACAGGGTTATGGGTGTGTATATTCCTATAAATCCTGGGTTTGTCAGTTTAGCTCACCTGGAAGTAGAATGAAGGTTTTCTTGCATGTTTTGCAGTATTCCAGACTTAAAAAAAATTATTAAAGCTAATAATTTTATAAATAAAATGTCATAAATCTTTTATCACTCAACCAATAATTCTACAGTGGCAAAAAGTAATGTATCTTTGCTGTTACCCAAATAAAATATTTTTATCTAAAAGATTGATTTTTTTTTTCATAATTTAATCCACTGAAAGCTGTAAAGCTGGTGTAAAGGTCTTGGGAATCAGGCCACAATATGATTGTTGTAATTTAGATTATGTTCAGTCCCTCAGGACTTGATTGTGCCTCTAGGCACAGCCTTCAGCAAGAAATAGTGTGTAGGTTGTGTCATCCCAAGAGGTTGTGTGCCTTAGAAATACACCTCTGAAGTACAATTGATTCCTTGTTCATACATGAATTCAGCTTGTCGGAAGAGTTTTCTTATTCTCAGTGTTCTTCATCCAATTCTCAATGACAAAAGGATCTAGCTGTTGTGGATGTGTGCCCACCTAAATTAGAAGACTAACACAGGAAAAGAGCTAGACTAGACTGTTTATATTGTTAAAAGGACAAATGGAAATTGGAAAAGTAACCTCCAGAAAGATGGCTCAGTCCACATAAGATCTGATTTGCTTTCTAGAGGTGACTCTCATGAAGAAATTCCTTCATTAACAGCAGGAAGGAAGAGCTAATGCTGCTTGAAGCACCAGGACACTCAGAATATTCTTTTGAGCAGAAAGCTTCAATGAAGCACAATATTTTCTTTTCCGTTCCATATTAGCTAATAAGATTTACCATGGCTTATTCCTTGCCCTAACCTGGCAGCATTTGGGATCCTAGTATCCATTTGGCTCCAAGCACCCATGGCTTCATCATGTTGCAATTGATTCCAGCAAAACTTCCTCCAAGGCTTTCTTTGTTATACTTGACGACTAAACTACTGTGATCTCAGAAATTCATCTTACAGATGTTGTTCCTTTCTTCCCTTTCTATTATTGCACTAGAAGACAAATCCTAGTATATCTTTTCAGCTGGCACATGGAAAAGAATATTAGTGGGTGTACAGTGTCTGGCAGGAATAGACTTTCTTCATAGCAGCCAGGATGGTGCTGTGCTTTCCATTTGTGGCTAAAACTGTTGATTGCACAAATGTTTTGACAGTTGCTGAACAAAACTTGCACATAATCAAGGCATTCTCTCTCCTCAAAGTTCACCCATAGTGAGGAGATTGGGGATGCAAACAGCTGGGAGAAAATGCAGCTGAGAGAGCAGACCCCAACTGACCAAAGAGATATTCCAGACTATATGGCATCATGCTCAGTAATAAAGTATCAAGGAAAAGAACAGAAAGGGGCAACAGGGAATTTAGTAGAGAACATTAATAACTTTTCCTTTATATGGAGTTACTGCTTACATAACATTTCAAAACAAAGGAAGAGAAACCTAATATATTTTCTAGTTTTCCTATTTTTGCCAAATATAATTCTAAGATGGAATTACACTTTAAACTATAAAATCAAATTGCATTGACTAGAAATTTAAGTATTGCTAGCATATATGTTGTATTTTATTTCCACGTGATAATTATCATAATTTCATTAAAAAATCCCAAACAATAATTCTGAATATTGTTTGAAATTTTTAAAAATAATTTTTCTATGTTTGTGTTCTGCAGTATGAAATATATAGGGCAGCCATCACATAATCCAAAGATCAAGACTAATTCCAAAGGAAAGCGGGAGAAAACTTGCTTTGCAGTCTCATGTGCTATTTCCACCTGCTAACTAATCAATACAATTCTGGTGCTGTAAATAATTTTCATCTGATTTTTGTTTAAATGAAATAAGCAAACTTAGCATGCATTTCACATTTCATTTAGAGAAGACAAAGTGTGCATTGAAGTATTGGTTATACTTGATTTTCAGATACCAAGAAATACACTTCATGCAGAAAGAGGAGGGAAAGAGGTTTATGACCTGGCCCTGAAGGTGAGGGTAACTGAGGTTCTTGTAAATAGAACAGCTCGGGCAGGTTCAAGTGAAATGACACTGAATGACCAGTGGAGTTTTTTATATAATAGATACAATATATATATGTGTTTGTGTGTGTGTGTGTGTAGGGTTTATTTTAAAAATTTGGTTGCAATGTAAAGCAGGTATGTAGCTGTTTTGGTTATTATCTGTAGAAATATGTCAATATAAAAGCATAAAAAGAACACTTATAACACTTAAGAAAATGTATAAGAAACAGAAAGAAAGAAAAAGAAAGGATAAGAGTAGAAAGTTATCACCACCAGTCGTGGATCTTGATTGTTGCAATTTCTGTAACAGTTGGTCCAATTGATCTGTGGGTTACTTGGTCTATCTTGATCTGTGAAAGGGTGGGAGAAGCCTGGGAAACACAAATTTCAGTGGATTAATATGTACTGAGGTTCAGGTGGGAATGCCCACATGCCTCTCCTTGGCAGGAAATTTTACTGTCTGTTGCAACACTGTGGGTCATGTGCCGTGCTCTTGGTGGGAGGTTCCTGAAATGAGTCTGGGAGAACTTCGGGGATCTTTCATGGTTTATGGTTCTAAGACACAACAGCTGCTTCTCACCTCAGCATAGCTGAGCCAGTTATGTTCCATCAGAAGGGATGAAAACCCTTGAGCCTATGTGTGAATGTTCTGGTACTTCCCTGGGGAGTGGGGGAATTTTACACCTGAGCCATTTCTGTAAAAGAGCACACTGGCATGATTGGCCTCTTCCCTTATCTGGCTCAAAACCCAGCTTGTCACTAAACAAACTGTTGTGTGCACACCCTCTCTGCACCTGGGCTGTGCCTTGCATACTGTCAGCAAAGCATCCCCTGCATTTCGAATGGCAGATTGTTTTGAATCATTAACCATTTACATTCCATTCTCTCACAAGGAGTCCTTCCAAACAGGGGGTCCAGAGAATGCTTGGAGTTCATCTGGTACCCTGGGGAGAAATACAAGTATCATGATGAAAAATATGCAAGCAAGAGTCCAGTCCTGTTGTTAGATGTAGACCGGTACAACCTAGAACGTGTGCAGAATACATTTAAATCTATGCCATTCTGTCAGGGCACAGAAGTCCCACATGGATTGGACCTGGAGGTCTGGATCTGGTCAAAAGTTCATGAAATAAACAACAGAAAATGAACCAGAGATGGCATGAATGAACTGGAGCTGGGCTTTGATGATCTTCATAGGCCCCTCCCAACTCAGGATGTTCTGATTCTATGATTCTAGCAATATAATCAGTCTCCTTAGGAAAAATAAAAGTCTGTATTGATTATAGTAAAAGAAATGAGTTAAAGCTACTATGAAAATGCCTTCTTATTTCACAAATAAGAGTAGGAAAGAAGGTGATAAAACTGTATAGTTCACTTGCCGTGATAAAATGTGGAGCTAGTAAAGGAAAATTTTCTTTTGTTCTTCAAGGATGCATTTTATGAGAAGGCTTATATTTTGTATCTGGGCTCAAAAAATCTTGTTGGTATCTTTTAAATCTCAACAACAGGTAAATAAATATAAAAGTACTTTTTAAATATGAAAAATACAAAATAAGTTGCTGTATGTTTGTGCTTTCATTGTATTTTCCACAGTTTCAGATTTCAAAATAAATGACAGAGTTGTTAATAGGCTGTAGAGGATTTTTTCCTGTCCTCCCTTGATTTATTGCTGCTGAGTGTAAACTGATCTGGAAACAAGTGAGAATTCCCCTGCGAAATGTTGTAAAATCCAAATTCCTCACAGAGTGGAGAGAAATATTTGAGCAGAAACAATCATCCCCACGTGTATAAGCTTTGAATAATAAGAGCCTGGTTTCTACATTTCTTTTGTTCATGATGTATCAATCCAGTGTGAAAGGAAACATAAAAACAGCACATATATAAACCAAATGTGCAACAGCAAAAGCTTTAACAAACCTTAATTATTCAGGTGGTTAAGGAACAAGCTAAATAGCAGCACTAGTGCACTGTAAATCCTTGTGGCTGACACAGAAGTGGTTATGACAGCTTTCACATTATCTCATTGCAGTATCGAGGCAGTAGTCGCAGCTGGCTCATATGTCAAAATGTGTCAGGACTTAAATGGTAAAACAGGAGTGCAACAGCAATTGGCTTTTCAATCAATAATGCAATCAATATATTTCACAGATATTTTCCCATATCTAAATTACTCTGCAGAGATGAGGTAGCCTGACTGAGTGTTTATAAATCAATAAAACACACAGCTAAAGGACATCTGCTCCTGTTCTTTCACTTCAAGGTACAGTTTGCCTTTTATTTCCAACTCTCTCTTATTTAAGAATGTACTTTTGAGAAAAAACAACTCTCTTTTTGCACACAAATCAGTTTTGAGTTGCATTCTCACTGTAGACTATTTCTGTTAATAATTGTGTATTTCAGTTTTAAATAGGTGTAAGGGACAGTTTCTATTGGCAACAGAGCTGAGAATTAATAACATACATTTCAGATTTGCAATACACATATAAACACAGGTATTTTATATAACATTGCATTATTTTTTGTGAATACAGTGCATGCACACAATTTTGAAATCCCCCAACCTTAGGCAACACAAGGGTTTTTTCCCTGCAACAGAATTCCAGAAGATGCTTGGCCATCTTTTGTAGGACAGCCTCTTCTCAAAGCATCCTGGATCATCTTTCACTAATCTATTCCATTTTCAGTGGCAGATACATGAAAGGTGGCAGCTTGTTATGATGTTGTTAGATGAAATGACTGAATTTGCCTTCTGAATCTTTGTTTTTATTTAGGAAGCAATGACTACCAGCAAGAATATGGTTTTCAACACTTATCATCAGAATAATTCCATAAAGCAACACAGTTTTTTGTTTTTCCTGTGTACGAATACAGCATATACATATTCTATACTGATGCATATATACAGTTATGTACTACAAACACAGATACAATACGTGTGAAGCATTGTAGTGCTGGAGTTAATTATGAGTTAATGCATATAGGTGTTCATTATTGTTATATGCACTGCACGTTTTATTTATCCAGTGTTAAGAATTGAAAAAAAGGTGTCCCTAAGTGTGCATTTTACTGTAAAAAACTTACTATATTTTAGCCTTATTCTTCTTCTGATTGAAAATTATATCAGGCATGAAAGAGAGACTAACAAAAACAATTACATATTTTGGGTAAGACAGCCACATTCTGTCAAGAAGTACGTAAAGCCAAACAAATTGCATTTCCTAATCTAGGTGTTCAATTAAAAATAGATTGTCACATTGGTGAATGCCAACTAATCTTATGATATTACAACTTTAGCTCACATGCTGGGTTATTCTCTCAAAGTATATGATCTCTTTCACAATTGTGAGATCCATCTCTGAACCGCAGTTGCAACACAATCAAAACGCAAAGCTCAGGACACTGGTTCCCTGATTCACTTAAGCTATGTATTTTATTAAGATAATTTTAATGCTACAGTTTTAAAGCATTTTAGAGGATTTAAGTCATTTCATTTATTTACTGAAAAAGCTCCAGTTACATGGATCTGATATCTCAAATATCTCATTTCTAAATTGACAAAGAGATTCTGTCTTTGACTTAAATGGGAAGACACTTTTGGCCTCAATACTAGACTACATACAGCAACATGGAAAGAAAATCTTGAAAATATTAAAGAAGAAAGAAACAAGGAAACTGCCAAATGTTCAGATACTTTAAAGGATGTTTTCAACCAGGATGGGGAGATTTTTTTTGTTTGACAGTACTTTCTATCTAAGGTGCTGCTGTACCTTTATTTCAACTCAATTTTTAAAAAATTACCTTTTTGAAGATGCATATGAATAATTTTGATGAACTCTGAAATATTTCTTCTGTCTTTATAGAACAGCCTCATTAAAATATTAAACTAATGCAAAACAGAGCAAGGAAACCTCTTTTTTTTCTCTTAGTTAGCAAAAAACATTACATGAACATAATAAGTAGAATCATCATAAAATGCTTTGAGAGAATTCTCCATTAGTTTAATAAGGCTCCTGAATGACTGAAACTGCCAGAGTTTTTTACAGCTTTTGAAAACTCTTTATTGTTTCAGTGACTGAGCTCTGTGGAGACCCAAGTCAGAAATTCCTACAAGTGTCATTAAAGCCATTCTCATCCATTGCATGTAAGTGTCAGAAATATTTTTAGAGACCTGAAAATCTATTAAACTTCCAGCTGTAAATGTATCTTAAGCTGCAAGTCAAACTCCCAGCAACAATAAAATGGCTAATATGTTTGTATTTGAGAAGCTGTAAAATGAGAGAGCACTGCTGGGAACTGGAAAGTAAAACTAGTTGAAGAATGCCCCTGGTGACACGAACTTTATTTTAACTAAGAGCTGGTCAAAATGCAGTAGTTGAGCTTTGCAAAATATGGCATCAACATCACAGAAGATGCTCTGTTTTGTGAAGGTTGCCGATAATGTTATTTTGGGAATAATCATATGCATTGTCTTACAAATCATGACCAAAAAAAATTAATTTGTAGTTCTGGAAAAATATTTGAGGAACTTACAAGTTGGTTTTGTGTTTGTGAAGGTGTAAAGGCACCTCTTCATTATGCAAGGCCAGCTTTTTAACTTGTAGGTTATGTGCTTTGGCTTAATCACAGTATCAGAGTATAATCACAGTATGTTTTCTTTCAAAATGATTCTCTGTCCTGTGTGGCATTACCTGGGGAAGGGAAGGGAAGGGAAGGGAAGTAGAAATTATTTCACTAAGTAAAAGAGTCTTGACATACAGCGTTGTTATAAATATGAAGCTCCGAAATTCAGGAGGTAAACATGACAGTCAATTGTAGACGTGTCTATTTGCTAGTTTCAAATGAAGTGTGACATTGGATTCAGATGGGTGTGAAAACAGCAATGAAAACAAGGAGCTTAAATATTTTTAGGCACTCAAATTTAGAAATAATTAAATAGGATTTATAGATGAAAATATTTATAAACTAGATGTTTAACTGAAAGTGTCATCAGGTTAAATAATAACCAGGATAGTATACAGTCAGCTTCTAATTTTGTTCATATAGACAATATAAAGAGTAAAGGTTAACCTGTAGACTGTAAACTATATTCTAATTATAAGAGTACATGAATCAAAAAGCCCTCCAGGGTATTAATGATGGTAAAGGAGCACAATATATGACAAAGCAGAAACCAAGAACAACATAATGATTAAAAAGCCCAACAGGATCTTAGAGTGAACAAAAGGAGACATAATACTGACCTCATATAGCTTATTTTGTTGACCAAAGCAGAGGGTTTGAGCATGCAAAAGTGAAAGCAACTAAGTAATCGAAAAAACTATCAAATATATTTATTTTCTACAACAGGGTCTTGTAAATCAGGTTATATAACAACTCCATGGTACGTACTGCACTGTATGGAAGAGAAAAAAATTCTGTCCTTGGCCAGATAGCTTAGGCACCTTATTTATACCTGAATAAAACCAGCTTGTAGTTGGTTTGGGGGGGCGTGGGGGGTGAGTGGGTCTGAATTTCTGTACTATCTCATGAAAATATGCTAAAGATGAAAAATTATTTGAGACTGAAATATGAAAATATCTTTGATGTCCACTGCTTCAAGAAGATCTAGGCCCGGTTCAGACACCAAACACAGGCATCTAGAATTGAATGCTCTTTGGGACCTTAGCCTATTTCTCCTTCGAGTCATTGCTCCGAAAAGCATAGATCTCCTGTAAGTCTTATATTTTACCTTCCATCTTACATGCATATCTGAAATAGCTGGAACATTCCAGAAGGCTATGAGTTGTCTTTGTGTGGGTAACTGAACTGAAACCGTCTTTTATTGGTGCCTGTTAGAAAACCTGTGTGATATTTCATAAGGAATGTGAGTTAGGCACAGAGCTGTGAAAGCTGTCTTTGCAAAACTATCCAGTAGCTATCATTCTGTACTAAATGCTATACCTTTCACAGCAACCTCCATAAATCTTAGAATGCATAGAATAGACTGATATTCTAAAGTGCTCTTACAGTGAGTTGGGGAAATCTGTGCCTGTACCATTCGAAGGGAAGTGAGAGACATTATGAGGAGTGTAGGGATAAAATGCAACATTAACTGAAAATAGAGATGGAAGATTATACTGAGCTAAGACTGAAGTTTGTATTTAACAGAACACGTCTCAATTTTTTAAAAAGATATAATTTCTATTAGAAACTTCAAAGGATGTATATAAATTAAATTCAACATAGATGAATTGCTTACTCAAGGCTACAGAATTAGATAGTCAAATATTTGCTATGTGAGTAAGCCATCAAGTTTTAAGGAATGGATTCAACAACCTTATCCCTGCTACCAAGAATAATTATATTATTGTATTTATGGTATTATATTGCATCTTCTCAATGGGAATCTATTTTAAAAGGCATATAAAAATGCAATCTGTATGAAATTTGGTTCTTAGCAATAGTGAAATATCAAATTCAAACAAATTTCTTACTGTTTTCTTTTTTTCGATTTTAAAATCTCCTAAGTAAAATCATCTGATAGTAAGTTTATTAGAAAGTCTTATCAAAATGATACAGGAAACAACCCATTGAATAGATAGCAAGAAGATCACAGAACCACACAGAATAATGAGGTTGTAAGAGACCTCTAAGATCATCAAGTCCAACCTGTGCCTTAACACCTCAACTAGACTATAGCACCAAGTGCCATGTCCAATCTTTTTTTAAACACATCCAGAGATGGTGATTCCACCACCTCCCTGGGAAGACAATTCCAGTGCTTTATTATTCTTTCAGTGAAAAATGCATTTGTACAAGGGAATTTGATAAATGTGAATTAACCTGCCAACAAAGGGGCAGTAGGGGACAGATTAATGGAAAATCCATAGGGTATATAGGGGGTTTGTTTGGTTTTTTTTAAAAAGTATTTACTTTGTTACTATGAATAGTGAAAATTAGCACAAAATACTTATACCTTTCTTTTGATAATAAGATCCTTAATGACATACAAATAATTCTTAATTTTTTTTTTCCTTAGAATATAGAGTGAATTGGATTTCCATTTAAGACTATGTCCTTTGGAAGTCAGACAATTTTTTGCTGAGCAATACAGATTAATAGAAGAGTGGAACACAGCTTCTGAGAGTTTTTTCTACACTCTTAGTCCAAAACTACTGAATACAATGAGACATGACCTTTCAGCTGCTAGGTGCTCAATTTTAAATGGTTTGTTGATCTGTACAAAGAGTGTCAAGTATTCTGAGATGCCAAGGCTGACTTCACGTGGTAATGAGCACAAACTAAGGAATGTAGCTAAGGAACACATAGCCCTCTTCCTATATAAAGCTCCAGCTAAAGGAATTACTTTGCAGGAAAACGAAGAAGCCTTTGAGTTGTATGTTTTTTTCTTGCAGCACTGAGAGAATGCATTGACAAGAGGGTTAAGGGGGCTGAAATCATTGGAAGGAATTGTGTAATAGAAAAAAAAGATGAGCTTGCTGCATGGGGGGGACACCATATTATAACATGTGTTCCCCGAACTTGAAAAATTAATTTAATTATACTTGTGGGATCAAAGAAATTATTAGCAGTAATAAATAAAAAATAATAAAAAGAAAAGATTTCACAGGCAAAGAGGTAAAGTTGTTGTCCAAATATTAGAGAAATAATTTTTAAAATTAAAATTAAGATGATGCATATGCATCTGTGATCAATGCATAATAAGGAGACCAGCTACTTTTTCTGAAGTGTTAGAAAATGTGTGTGAAACTTAGAGTTTCATGGCTGTGCACACTTGTGCACCCAAGCAGGCATTCCTCTGTCTCTTGGGTGCACAATTTGATCACCAGATGTACCAACTAGAGGGACAGGAGGCATTCACTACCTCAAACAATAAGAAATGCTGTCTAAAGGCTGAGGAGATGTGGGCCCATCTGCTGCAGTAGGAAGGTGCAGCAGATGTCCAGCATGTCCTTTGGCCCTGGAGAGACAGACAGAATAGATGGCATCCCCATGGACCGTAGGTATCTCTCTTTAGGCAACTGAATCCTGGCTAGCTAGTCATATACCATCTATTTTTCTCCGAGAATAAACATTCAAAAACAACTTGCAACTCAGAAGGTTAAAGTTAGGAAGTGAAGACATCACTCCATATTCTGAACTTCTGATAAGAAGGCAATGCTGGAAAATACTTTCTGGTCTGAAGAACAGAAGAATGTTGTAAAGGCCTCAGAATTTACCAAGATTAGCATTTCTGATGCTATTTACCCTTGGCTTTCTTTAGAGCATGTTCATTATAAAACTGTTCAGGTCAGATAATAAAGTGGAAAATACCATGGAATCGTTGTAACATGGCAATATCTTTTTCAATCAGGATTCTCCTGACTTTAAAAAAAATCTTCTGGTACTAACTCATAGGGAAAACCTATCCTTGATACCATTTAATAGGGATTTTTAAAAGTATAGTGCAATTATGCATTTAAAACTCTTTTTCCTTGAAGTACCCCTAAGTTTCACTTTGGAGTTTCCCTTTCATAATTAGTAATTTAGCTGTTATGAAAGACCTGTTATCAGTAAGATCCTGCACCTGTTGCTCCAGGAGTTGAAATCACTGAGAGTAAAGCTTTACAGACCCCAGGTCCATGAAATTGTCCTAATGTGTTCCTGCTCAGGCAGCATAACTGTCAGTAAAATGAGAATTTCAGCTGCAAAAGGTACCCTCAGACATATTGTTAGAAACTTTGCTGTTGCATTAAAGATTTGGGATCCATTAGATAATGAATGGATCGCACTGAGTAACTAGAGAAGATTAATTGGATATTGTTTGTAAATTGCTTTGCAGATAGTAGGCCTCATATAAGTGCTCTGTGTTACTGTTATTAATGGACTATTTTTATCTGTAGTGGATAGCTTGCTTCACCATTGTTCATATACATAAAGGAAGACCATAATACTTTCCTTCAGACCAGCATGCAGAATTTCAAAAGAAATTACTTTTAAGCCTGAATAGACTGATTAATGTTAATCATGAATGAGGTGATATGTGACTATAAAGAGAGGAAAGAATGCATACAAAAATATGTTTTCAATATCATAAGAGAGATCTCAGCAGATCCTATGTTACTAGGAAATATTCAGGTAGGTCCTGGAAATTTAGAAAACAAGGAGCTCTTAGAAGTCCAGCCATAAACTTTTGTCATATCCTCTTTATCTCCTGATTATTCTAGAAAGACACCCTTTAATGACTAATATTTCACAGGATATTATCATAGTGCTACTGCTTATAAGATTTAAAGAATCTTTTTTGCAAAAGAGTAAAGAAAGGATTGGCAGTTATGAAAAATGGAAAATCTTAGTTTCCAGAAAAAAATCTTTAAGTATGGCTACTATTTTCCATCTGCCATGAAGAATAGAATAGCATGCCTACTATTGAAAATAATTTCTGAAGAACTTGGGTCAGATATTTGATGTGCAAGCTGGTATTTACAGAAGACAGTAACAAAAAGCCCATTAATAAACCTATGTGGAAGTATCTTTTCAACCTTAGTCTCATGTTCCTATCATAACGCTCTAGAACATTCACACTCCAGTTAGATTATACAAAATCTTAGATTCTCTGATAAGTAATTCCTGGAAAAATCCAAAGTATAACTCCTGTGGAATGGAATACTATTATTGATACATTCTTGTTTAAACATCATCATTTAGAAACAGGGAGAAACATCATCTGTACCTACAAAAGAAATGAGTATGAAGGACACATAGCAGTGCTGATGATGTAAGTTCCTATAGGCATCATATGGATATGATCCATATGATGCAAGTTTGTTCTGCCTGCCTTGCCATCTATGGTACATCTATTATAGTCTTAGGCCCTGTTCTATGCTAATACAGCTACAAGTCTTTGAAATGACAGCAGGCTCAGAGCTGGCCAAATAGGTACATAAAAACTGAAGATCTTGAACATACTATTTATTGACAAGACATGAATCTCCATTTAAGATATAATACACAATTTCTTTTCTCGTAGCTACCAGTAAGAAAATAAGAAATTAATCTAGATTCCTGCCAATGTTATCACAGCATTATTTGGGCGTGCTCATTCTGTACTTTTCAACCTCCTTCAAATTCAGATAGCTAGCAGAGCTGCCAGAATACAGCTAAATCCTAAGCATCTCTAATGATAGTAGTCTTGCCCTTGCAGCAGTGAAAAGTACCAAATGGATTTGTTCAGTCCACATGCAATTGTTTCATCTAACTGAAGAGTCTCCCATCCTCAGACACACTAAGTGTAGCACCACAGCTTAGTGTCAAAGCTACATGTTCAGATATTTTTTATTCCTAATGATAGGTCAGGTGAAAATTAGACCAGATATGTATCATAGACCAGAGTATTTAATTCTTTAAATGATTTAAACCATCAAAGCACAGATGCATATTAAGTCTTTCACTTCAGTGATACATTATGTTGGGTGCTAAAAAAGTGCTGTAATTCCACCTGTATAATCCAGTAATACATTTAAGTCAGATTCTCTGCATTGGATTTTTTTCAGTTATACAATCCAGTGTTTGGAAGAATCCCAATTATCTGATGTTGAAAATATTGATGAGGTGCTAAACTGCTGCGGTGGCAAAATCTGCTCAAGCCTTTTACAATATTAGATACATATCGTGACACCTACTACTGTAGTGCCATGGGTAGCTTTTCTATTACTTAGCATGTTCCCATTATAAATGAGATTTGTGTTGTTTTTGGTAACTGCTGTCAGAAATAATCTGTCATTGGAACACCTTTCAGATTATCCTCTGGGATTCCTTTGAGATTTTGACAATTTAGTACACATGCAATTGTGCATCATATTCTAATATTAATTTTAAGGAATTTGATTCAGGTTATTTTCAGTAGAAATAAAGGCACATTACTTTTAGAAAGTCTTCGTGTATTGAATGGCCTGAATGAAGTTTCCTACATGAAGCAAATTCATTAATAGGAAAGTATTGACATTAACTTTCTGATATACAGCTAAGCAACTCCATCCCAAGTTCCTCTGCTTCCACAAATACACAAACAAAAAGCTCTGATCTCTTGAAAATGTAAAATATAGGGAATATTTTACTCCTTTTCTATGGTAAGAATGAAAGCACTTCTCTTCTGTAAAGACAGGGATGAACAGAGGATAAAAGCCTACTTTGCGTTTAGGAACAGTTTCTCTATTTCATCTTTCATATTAACAATTCAATCCTTAATTTTACTTTTAACTTTGTAAATGGGATCAAGGGAATTATATTGTCATTTTGCTTTATTAATGAGTTATTTTGAGGAGAGGGCAGAAAGGTTACTTTCAATGGGTGTGAAAGGCTCTACTTAGTGCTCATCAATGAAGAAAGACAGCTAAAATGTCTGGAAGGGTGTGGCATTAAAAAATGTAATGTTTTTAGTGCTTTATTTCTGATTCCAGTGCAGTTATTTCTATCTGTGCAAAGACTGTCTATCAGAATGTTAGTGTAGCATATTTTGTTTTAAATAGATAGGAAGAAACAAGCTTGAGGTTTGAAGGGATTAATACAAATATTGTGGCAATAGGTGGTTTGTAATGACAGTACTACAGAAGGGTTTAAAAGAAAAAAAAAAGAAAGCAAAACTCTGAGATTATAGTATTACTCTTCCTTTGAACTGGTAATGTTTTTGGATCAGTGCTAGATAAATGGGTATAGAGTTTAATTGCATTTCTCATAAGTTATCTTCACTTGCAGATTACCTAGATAGAGAAAAAAATCTTGACATAAACAGATATAAGATGTGAATTAAAGTATTGAAGAATTCAAAAAAGGAAGTAGAAAACAAAACTCCAGCTTTGCTTGCCTTGAATAATGGTGTTGAGAATGATGGGAAATTCATATGACATATGGGAGGACAGAATTAGACCTGTTCTCTTGGATTTTTTTGGAAACAAGTAACATGATTTTTGAGGACTGATGTTACATTTGGGCTCAGTTTCAAGTAGTCACAGAGTTTACAAGTTATGGTTATTATTCATACATTAATTGAGAATGACTTTTAATCATCCAGCCAGACCCTGTATAATTTTTTAATATATATTTGCCCAGAAGAAAAGTAGATGTTAAAAGGATGAAAATAATTGCTAAATTCAAGAAACTAAGGTAAAACCTCTGAAGATCAGTGCTAAATTTTCTATCACACATTTTAGATGAATTTGTCTGCTTGTGACATCACTGATTTGTTAGAAGTATGGCACTAACTAGTAACAGAATTTCTACACAAGACACATGTGCCAGGACTTAAAGGAAATTTTTTGTGGAAAACAACTTAGGACATGTATATAAACTCCTAATTAGCTTGATCTGTGGACATGTTTGGCACTACAGTCCCCAGAATTAAATTATTTTCCACAAATTACATAAACAACAGAACTTTTATACCATTATATTCCCTCAAAAGTTGTAGCAATGGTACCAAAAGATATTGTTAACTTTATTTCCTGAGAAAAATGCTTAAATACATATTTTAATGGCAGAATGATGGCAAATTTATATTCATTTATATTTGTATTCAATAAATTAATATGCAATTAAGAGATGAATGCAAGTAAACAAGTTTGTCATCCTTGTTATGTTCTTTCTTATAAGGATTATATAAAAAGGGGTAAAGGCTTTATCCTGAAAGAGGGCAGGTTTAGATTAGGCATTAGGAAGAAATACCTTCCTGTGAGGGTGGTAATACTCTGGAAGAGGTTTCCCAGGGAAGAGGTGGATGTATTCATGTATACCAGGGAACATCCCTAGAAGTGTTCAAGGCCAGGCTGGATGGGGCCTTGAGCATTCTTACCTAGAGGGTGCCATCCCTGCCTGTGGCAAGGCAGGTGGTGTCGGAACTAAAGGATCTTTAAGGTCCCTTCCAAACCAAACCATTTTATGATTCTACGATCAGAGAACTTCTGCTCTTAATTCAGGTGGGTATTAGAATAGCACAACCACACAGAGGGATAAACTGCTGCATGAATTTCAAGCATTCCACTCCACTTTAGAATGCTAGATAGGGTGCTTTGGTACCATATTAACTATTTTGTAGACCAAGGTTGCTTAGATCTCCTGAAATGAGCCACATACAGAGACATATTAATAAGCATTTACTATCTCTTAGTCCACCACTTCTTCAGTCCTTCGTCAAGTTTAATGAGGGACATAAATATTTGCATTTCCATTAATAATTCCCTTATAATGACTCAATTTTAATTTTTTGCTCTGTTCAACCACTTTTTCTCAGCAGTGCTGTTATCTTATTTTTGTGGTGTGAAAATATTTGCTAAATAGAGTTCTTAAACAAAACTCTGGATAATGTTTTTCTATACAAAATATTCAAGTCAGGAAATAGGACGTATTGAGTGCAAGAAGTTTCCTTCCTACTGGCTAGTATTTGTGAATGTCTGCCATATTTCACGCATAGAACTCTTAACAAAATAAAATAATCTGAAGAACTTGTCAATTATGTTACAAATATTTCAAAAAGAAGTATAAGAAGGGAATGAGAGATGGTATGTTAGCTAATCAGTTTAACAAAATGAATCTTCAATCTGGATGTCTTCTTAAATATCAGTTGAGATACAGGAAAAAGTATTTTTAGGATCAGAAGAACAATCATGTTCTTTGTATGGATTGAAGAACACAACATTTTTTCACACCATTTTAAAGAATGATTTTAGACATTTCAACATAGGACATCAACTCAAATTACTGTAATCTTGCTAACATGCAGAACGTTGAGAGGGAGCTTTATTTGATTTGATGGCTCATTACTTGTTTCCATAAAGGTGCTCTGAGAACACAACATATCAAATTAAAACACATGGACAATGCAGACTTATGAAAAGTTCCTCAAATGATCTTCCTGAGGAAGAAGAGTATAGTCCATCTACAGCTATTGAGTGTAAATATAGCATCACTGACATGCAAAAAGCTAAAGAGTTTTTCTTAGATATTAGCAAAAGATAGGTGTGGGTGTGGAATAATTCTCAATGGAATATGGAAGGAATTTCCCTATTACATGGAGATACATAAAACTCTGTACACTCATTATGCTTCCCACTGGGTACTGCCTTGGAAGACTCGTGCACCAAGTAGTGTATCCCAAGCACGTCCATAAAGCAGTATTACCCCATGCTCTCCACCTTCATGCTGCACACTTTTCTTCACACTCTGTTGCCAAAACACCATACTTCATCTTGCAGTAATATATCACAGTCACTACTTTCAGAAACCTTAAACCATCCCCACACTCTTTCCACCTGGTGGCACCCCCTTACAGAAGCAGCATTTTGGGAAGAGTACATGCATCTTCTAGGATTAACATAGTACATGTTTGTGTAATTTTTTTGTAAAAGTATCAAGATCGCCCACTCACTCTCTACACATCTCTCTTTGATTTCAAATTCTACTTTCAAAATTGAGAACTAAACATGTAACTGTTAATAATCTGAATTTTAAATACATCTTTTGTTAGCTGCAGACCATATTAATACTTCTTTACAAAAGTATAACAATAGTTACAAATTGTTTTTGGAGGTAGCGACCAGATCTGTCACTGTGTTTGCTGTGTTCTGAGTCTGAGGCAATCCACTGGACTAAACCATTTTAGAAAACAGGAAGAGAATATCTCCTGACTCTACTAAAATTCTGTTTGAGATTGTTAAGATATGATTAATGAGAGATGCCTCTGCCCAAATTAAGGTGCAAACGAGACCAGACACCAAAGTCAATAACACAGATTTTATTTAACAAAGACTATGAGGTGGAGATATAGAAAGAATAAAAAAGAGAGGGGGGAAGGGAGAGAAAGAGACAGAGGGAAAGAGACAGAGAGACAGTGAGCAAAAGTGCAATTGGTTGCTGTTGCTTTATTTCTAGATCACTTAATTCAGGCATATATGTAGTACTGAAAATTGTACAGAATAAAACTTAAAAAGGAAAATTTTCTTACCACAAGAGTAAAAATAATTTTTCTAATTTCTCTTTTCTCTGTACATTCTTGTGTTAAGAACCTTGAAATGTGGTGTTGTTCTGGAAACCTGGATTGCTTTCTGAACATGGAATTTTTCAACAGATAAAGTGATGTTCTTGAATTCAGAGGCACTTGATATTGTTGTGCATTTGTCCAGAGCCTTCTGGAACCAAAACACTGGATTTAAGGAGTTGCAAAGTCCCAGCTAGTGTGTCTTCCTGATCAGTATAGAGCTTTTAGATCCTTTTCTTTCCACACAAGCATGTAAGGAAAACTGGAAAGGTAACAGGTAAGAAAGGCACGTGATACATAAATGTGCATCTCCAATTCCTCTCTGAGCTTGGTAAAATAAAGAAGGAAGTAATGGGAAGAGCCATATAGATGATTCATTTTGAGAATAAAGGTGGGTGCTTAGGATCTTAATAGGTGTGGATTTTCTTTTGAATAAGGATGTAGAAGGTCCAATTCAGTTGTTTAAACATAGGTAACACCTGCCAGCTAATAGGACTGAAGGCTTCTGAGTTATTCCACCCAGTGGTGAGACATGACACAGGACTGAGCTACTCAGTGGAAGATGATGGGGGAACTGGACTGAGACCATAACCTGCAATACAATTTCATGCTGACACTTGAATTTATATATCTGTGTGTGAGCCAGATGCTAAAAATTTAGATATAAACTGATGAAGACCTTAGAAAGTCAGCCAGTGAAGCCTAGAAAGCATTTCAGTTGACCAGCTTCTGGTGCTCACCCAAGGGGAAACTCTTTACTCCATTTACTCTATTGACTGTATCTTGACTACATAGGAACCTTAGACACATGGCTGACACCTGGATATTGACATATACATGTCTATATTTAGATATCTTAATCTGAAGATGCACAGATAAATATAGACTAGAAAGGAGGAAGAGAAAGGAGTTCCAAAGAAAAGAAGAGAGATCCACGAGGTTTTGAAGAAAATTAGAGATGGTGAAAGAGCTCTATCTACTCCCATCTGTTAAGGGAAGGAATAAAAATATGCTTGCATAAACCAGTGTCAAAAGGGTAAATATGACATATTGATATACAGTGCCTTTGTAGAATACTTCAAACAGATCAGCTGACTAAAGCAAGATCAGAAATTAAAAGAATAAACAATGCACGTAACTGATATCTGATATTGGAGTAAGCTGAATTCTATTATTGATGAATTAATTAAAGATAGACTGAAGTGTGTATGAAGACAAGTGAAAACAAAGAAGCACGAATAAGAATGAGTACCTATAAGTAAAGAAAGACTTTAGGAAAAAAATGAAAAAAAATTTGTTTTTAATACTTGAAGTACCTTACACTGTAACATAAATACACTAACAGGCATTATCTGCTGGTAGCATGTTGTCATACCAAGGAAAATTCAACACAGCATCTTGACCAGAAGAGAAATGAATATATATTAAATGAAATGTGATGTAGTTTACTGGAAAAAGATTCTGCATTATTTAGGAAGCTGATAAAACAAAATATAAGTATCTGAAAAAATAAAAGATCAGTAATTAAGAATTTCTGAACAGATTAGAGTAAGCAGACAGAATGAACCAGTTTGGCAGGTGAGATAACACATGTAAAGAACAAATTTAGGATAAAAAAGACTGTTAGAAAAAGGAAAGGTATTTGAACTATGCAATACAAAAGCAAGAAAAGTTTGCATACTTTGTGATGTATGAATATTTCTTGTTTGTGGGTAGTTTGGGCTTGAAGTAAAGTCAATGGGAGTCAACATACTAACTGGCTGGTGGAGTTGGACAGATGGTGTATATTGTGTGCAGTTCATATTTTATTTAATTCTCTGGCACAGGGAAAGAATTACAGGTCAATATTTGTCAGAAAGTGCTGCAGCTAATGAGAAAGTAAAGGAGAATAATGGGTAGGAGCTTTTTACTTTCTTTTCACTTGGAAAGCTAGTGACTGTGTTAATTAAACAAATGCAATATATCTAAATGAGAGGTTTTCAGGCAATGCAGTAACCTAACCCTTGTATTTCTATCATGTTTATCAATTTCAGTGCAGAAAACTTTTTAGCTCTTAGTGAAAGTACTGAAAATATTGTCACTTTATTAAGTTCTGCTTATCTTAACAGCAGCAAAGGCCTGCAGTAACACAGGTCCTTGGGTACCTTCTTAGTCTTGAAAATGAGAGTGTCAGACTGGCACAGAGAAGCTGTAGGGTCTCGTTCTGTAGATCAGCTGTGGACTCCAGTTTCTGCCGAGCTCTGATTCCAAGCTATGCAACTGCATAAGCGCTGCTAGTTTTTCAGGGTGGCGATTCTCAACCACACAAACATTGTATCTTCTGCTTCAGATGGCAAAAGAAGTGTTTCAAATAAAAATTGAAGTGAGCAAGTTATCTTTGAGTTTTATTTCAACAAAAGTTCACAAAAATATGCTTTATATTCAGTCTACTTCCGTGAGGTATCTAACTGCTATCAAAAATTTGTGTGCCTAGTAACAGGCCCATTACAGTAAGCACTTAAAAGTTACCCGTAATCATGGAAGGAAAAAACCCAAACTTGAAAACCATCAAGAAAAGAAGAAAATAATTATAGAATATGTTGATGATAAAATTAATTTCTTTTTTTTCCCCCAAGTTATTTTAAATTAACCCATTACTATGAAATATTTTGGTAAGCTCAGGAATATAATGTGAAATTATAACAATATATAATCAAAGATTTGATTCCTCAATAATTATTTTTCACTCACTTTTTCTACCTTTCCCTAATTTGCTTTTTTATTTTCTCTGTATGTAAACTCAGAAATTACATGTATAACACCAAGCAGGAAAAGAAAACATCACCTTCAAACATCATCTCTCTGCATGAATTAATTTCTATTTTCACAAGAAAGAGTTACACATTGAATAATCAAATTTTTGTAGAATATACTGAGAAATTAATTGTTTAGCCTGGTCACTACTGATACAAAACTTACAGATTGATTCAAAACTGTACATTATGTTATGGAGGATAATCTATCCACTAAAATCTCTCCACTATTTCAACCTCAGTCTTGAGTCAATTCATTAATCAGTAATAACTGATGATAATCAGAGTGTAAGCAAATACATTGTCTCTTGTATTCAATGTCAGATTTGATCACATCAGATTTCTTTGTCCTGTGTCCTGTGTCCCATTACTGAATCAGCCAGCATGTATTTCTACATGTATAACCTTAGATAGCTATCTTTATGTTTTGGTCTGATTTGACATGAATGCAGGAAAGTATCTCAAAGCAATCATTTATCTTTGCAGTTTGTATAACAAATCAATGTTTGCTTGCTTGCTTGCTTGATTCTTTCCTTCCTTACTGCCTGCCTTCCTCCCTCTTTTTCTCCCTCCTCCACAAAAGCCCATTCTTGATGTCATGGTTTGGGAACGGTGCTCCGCAATTCAGTCTCCCAATGAGACTTTGTCTCAATCACACTGCTGCTTGCTTTTCCCCCCGCTCCTTCTCTCCCTCCCCTGTGATGGGATGGAGAGGAGAAATGGAGGCAAAAAAGGTGAAGCTTACAAGCTGGAAAAGAAGCATTTACTGAAAAAAGCAATGGGATAAGAAAAATGAAGAGTAACAGCAACCATATTAATAACAGAAGGGTACAAGAGAGAGGAGAGCGACTCACATGCAAAATGCTCAGAACTGACTTTACCCAACCGCTTCCTCTGCCATACTTACTCAACTGGAAGAGACCCCTACTCCCTGGAAGAGATTCCCTTGCCCCTGCCCCTGGCAGTGTCACGAGATGGTATGGAATAACCTGCAGGTTGTAGCCAGGTCCTAGCCCCTTCCTAGCTACAGTAAAAATTAACCTAGTCCTGGCTGGAACAGGGCACTTAATTTATGTGTACTTTGGTGGTCACTAAACCAGAATGTACATGATTTTTCTGCTTTGGGATGGAGAAATCCTGACAAAATGTTATATAAGAAAAAGGTTTTGCGATTTTTTTTGTTGTTTATTTGGGGTTTTTTAAATTATCAGTAGAATTCAGTTTTCCTGCATATAGAAGTAGCTTTTAAGGTCAAAATTAGTAGCTAAAATATAGGATTCTCTGTCTTGTAGGCTTTTTCTTCAGAAGCCTCTAAAGCTTTTAGGCAATCAAGAGGATCTGGGGTTTCTGTTAAAGTCAATGAAAATCTAATTGGTGCAGTCGACATGGCATGGATTTGTTGATCATACACAGCTCTTTCGTTCCTTTTGAGATAGCCTGAGATAATCTGGACTTCAGCTACCATTTGAGATGGACAAAGATCTCCCATAGGTACTGTATTATATCTGCCAGACTCGGATCTATGTCTGATATACCACAGAGTATCTTAAATATCATTAAAATTTGATAGCAGACAAGAGTCTCGCTCTCAGAATATATTGAAAATAATTTCCAAAACAAGGAGGCTAAAGGGCAAACTCTATAACTGTTCTTACACAGCTCTAGAAAATAAATGTTCAGTTTTTAAGGAAGTCACATCCAGTTCAGATTGAACAAATATATCTGTATTGCTTTTGAATTGTACTGAAGACTGTGGGTGTTGTACAGGTTGGTGACTATAAAATCCCAAACACAACAAAGTGGGTCATGTGCTTTTAAAGCTATTATTCCTTGTGCCTCTCAGACTTTCCTTAAGCCAAAACTTAATTGATTTTAAAAATGCTAATGTGATTTCCCTTCCTTTTAGGCTTTTTTTACCAGTCAAAACAGCACCTGTTGATTTATTTACAGCAGTTTCTAAGTGGAAAGAGAACAAAACAAAGAATTGAAACTAAAAGGCAGCTATTGTAGTTTATCCATGTTGCTTGCCTATGATTTTGTCCATAATTTTGAATTCCAAAACCCCACAAGAGACTGTTGATGATAGAGTATTCATGAAAGATGTAAATATTATTAGGCAAACCTGGCTGTCTGATGACAAAATTGCTGTTGCAAAATACTGTCTTTGAAAGGTGATAATTCTGAAAAAGATAGAAAAGAAGACATCTTTGTCATTCCAGCTAGAAAAAGAGAAAGCCAATGAGTTCAGTCTCTGGCCTATGAACTATTTTTAATAGTTCATTTTTAAAGCAATGGAAGTATGTGAGTAGTTACATAACCTTGGTAAAATTTTAATGTGGACATTTTGTCTTAGCTTCTTTTCCTTTAGCAAAATCAAAATGGGAATATAAAAAATAAAGAAAAGAAAAAAGGTGGCCCCCAAAATAAATGAAACTCAATTTCACGGCACATTATCTCTCTCAATTCTTTCCTCTCAGCTTTCATTTTCATTAAAATCACAGACAACCATAAATTAATAATTACTTCAGGTTGACTAAATGCAGGCCACAGTATTTAGCTCTCGTTTTCCTACAGTGGCCCTTCTTGTTCATGCTGGAAAAATGTTAATTTAGATAATGTGGCTTGCCCCTTGTCATATTATTCTGTTTTGCAGTTTCACTGATCTATAATGGTCTCTTCTGATTAGGTAGTATTAACTTTATCTTTTGTTCAATCAAGCTTCACAGTTTCCTCTGACTAGATAACTATTGTGAAATATCAGATTAAATGTTCTATTATCTATATTTCTGTTATATTTTGATTCATCTCTGTGTTGCAACAACATTCAGCAATATTTGTAATTTCTTCCAGTAATAAATTTATTGGCCATTAGCCCAAGCCATATGTGAAACTTTTTTTGGCAAGAACTACAATATATATGCATATGTCCATATTCTTCAATCTTACTACTTTACAGTTTATGCACATTTCAAATTAGTCATTTTATCAACCTACTTTCCAATTAAGAGTGGGTGAATAGGTTCAAATAAAATAAAACCTGAGCTTTCACCCAGAGCCCGAACCCAATTGATTTCTGAGACTTGAAACAATTTAGTGTATTTCACTTATCTATTATTTTTTTGGCAGAGGATTCTGGTAGTGAATGGAGGAAACTGAGACTTACAACAGCATTTATTTCTAATTGGTGATTGACTCATTGCTACTGTCATTTTCATGAAATCATTTAACTTCTCCATGCCTCAGTTTACCCATTCTTAGAAAATACTCAGTTGAACTTAAATGAATATCTAGTTGTCTTCGAGGGAAAACAATGGCTATGACCTCCTCTAAAACTTGTTTCAATACACAAGTATTTATAGAAAAACCTCACACAAAACAAAATTAAATTCCACTGACAATATGACATAACTTACATTTTTTATTCATAAGTGAACAACTGAAAAATTCTAAATGCTTTTATGGTTTGTATTGTATTTTCATGGTAAGTTGCAACAGAATTCAGCTCTTTGCTCTTCTCAGGAATCCTTTAGTGGTGAGATTCTGTTTCTTGCAGAGTATAGGTGATATTTGTTTTGTGAAATAACCGGTCTGAAGTAATGAGATGAATATCACTAGTGTTCCCATCTGTGTGAGGAATTCCTGGATGTGTAGATAGCTTTTGCACTCACACCTATCTAAACGAAATAGAACATTGTAGTAATTTTACCTGCAAATATAAGTGGGTAAATACGATTGTAAATTTCATATGGATTGTAGGCCCCACTTTTAATGAATGTTCATAAAATGCAATATAATCAGTAAAATTTATTTTATGTAAGCCCTTATTTATGTTCATCCAAACAAATCTTCTTGAAACAAGACATAGGAAATTACCTACCTTGACATTAAAGACCATTGGTAACCATATGAAAATGATATGCAGCTTTTTCCCAAGTGTCAGAGTTCTAATTCCCATGACATATGTTCTATAATAAGATATACGTCCTCACAGTTTGAAATAAATGCATTTTTCCAAATGAATGGCATATTTTCTTTCACCCTTGAAAATTGCTTATATAAACATTCTGGTAACAGGCTATTGACATATGGCCTAATCTAATTCCTTGGCTTTTTTTTTTTTTTTAAGTTTGCTTTTAGGGAAATAACTTAAAGTCATTAGTGGAAGTGTGAAGATGACTAAGAAGAGTTGGCCTGCAGAATAATTTTTGTTATATAAAATTGTTTTGTATCTGTCTGGACATGACTAATACAGCTGAAGCTGTGGTGATCTGTTGTAGATTATCATTCAATTTAAGTCAATACTTAAAATTTTAAAATAAATTCTGTATGGCCAATTACATAATATATGAGTGCTTCTTTCCTAAACCAATAAACATTTATCACTTATCACAGCAACATACTTAAATAGACCAAAGCATCTTCCATCATCCAAATGATTTAGCTCAACAGTAATGCACCTGTTCCATAGGCTTAATTTTTGGCAATCTCTAGGGATGCACACGGAAGAGATGTGAACTAGTTTACAGTTCATACTGTAAAGTCACATACATGAGAAAATAAGACCTGTCTGTTTATGTCTGTTGGGTTAATAATCATAGCATGGGTGTCATTGGCAAGTCACTTCACCTCTGAAGTCCTTCACAGCTGTGTTTCCCTTGAAACAGAAAGATGAACTAACTTGCCCAATGACAAGCGGATCCCCTTTCTGCAGCCTGTGATACAGCATATCAGTATCTAAGGTAGGATCATTCTTCAGAAAATATAGATGTCTGGAGCATAAATATCTTTATTTGAACTTGTCATTTAGATCCCCCATATAGCCAGTAGAGAGGAATAAGCACTTCTCATCATTCATCCAATCCTAACGCAGCCATTAAATATAGGTCAGAGGATCTGTACTTTCAATAGTGTCTGTTTCTGAGCACTGCCTCTTAGCAAAATTTAGACAAGTGCTCATATGTAGGTGTCTGCATCATAGACAGCTGAAGTCAGGTGAACACGTACCTAAAAGCTTTGCTCTACATACCCTCAAATCATAATGATTACTGGATGCTAATGTAAATGTCTTAGTGCATCTTACCAATATCTACAAAACTTTCCTTAGGAGAGGGAAAGGTAGGCAGGTGATGTATTTGAGGGGCCTCTTGCCTAAGCAGTATAGAAAAATATAATAATCGGTGTTCCTTGAAATTTTCTTTTTTGATAAGGAAGGCAGAGCCACAAAACAAAAGTTGTCTGAGAGATATCATGTGGTAATTTTAGGCAAGAAAAGGCAAATTAAACTGTCACAGAATTAATTTTTTCTAAAATACTTGCAGTAAAACAATTTTAATTAGCATTTCTTTAAATAAAAATCAGGATATCATTTTCCCTTCCAATAATAATTCTTTTGTTCAGCCCCAATTCAAACATTGCAGCACTGTATCAATGCAAGACAATTTGAAAAATGGAACTGACTAGTTTCCATTTGACTGAAATGAGAACAAGATCTAGCCTTAGGCAACAGGATCATAACTAGCCAAAAACAAATGCCATTTTTAAATTTCATGAAGTGATTATTTGCTGTTAAAAAGTCAGTATTTCCCAACACATAGAAGACAGTAATAGAATCTGAGCTCTCAAATGACCTTATGCTTACAAAAGGAAATAGCTGTAATATATCAGCCATTCCTGTGATCACTGGAAATAAGGCTCTATCAGATCTTGTTTGAATTAAAATAGTATAAATTAGTATAGCACTACTTCAAATTGGAGTGATACCATGAACTTCATCAAGCCTGTACTGATTCAGCTCAACAGATACATGATTTACTAATTGTACAGTGATGGATCTGACTCATCAAATTTTCAATTTGACTGATGTATCTCTTTACAAGTATTCCTTTCCACATCACTCTAGAGTAACAGACCTGTGTAAAACTGTGAGGGAAGGGAAGGGAAGGGAAGGGAAGGGAAGGGAAGGGAAGG